>MU831775.1:0-107282 GCA_029204225.1 Diphasiastrum complanatum
AAAACTGAAGCCAGTAACCATAGATATCGAGTATCTAGCTTCAGAGTGGAGTTAGAGACGTGGGATGTGAAAGTTCCAAGCTCCCAGTTTGGATCCAACACTATAGAGAGGTAACTGATTTCCATGATTTAGATTTAGGGCGTACAGACATTATTCTAGGATACAAGTGGTTATTTAATAAGCATCCTGAGATAAATTTTGAGAAGCATGTTCTCTCTTTTCAGATAAAGAAGTAGTTACATTGTTTGGAGACAATTTTGTACATCCATCTGGGATGAGTTCATTTGCTAATGTAATGGAAATTTTTGATTCGCAGTATGAAGTTTATTCTTTATTTGCTAAGCCAATTTGGATTTATCTGAAATTCATCTAGTTGTGAATTGTCAAAAATTCTTAACTTGGTAGACTTAGATCAGGAGCAAATTGAGAAGAATAAGTTCTTTCTGAATTTAAAGATGTATTTTTAGAAGAATTACCTCATGGAATACTACTGTCCAGATCGGAAGACCATAAGATTGAGTTTATTCCAAGTAGTCACCCTATCTCTAGACAACCTACAGGTTCTCTCAGAAAGAAGAGGTGGAGATTACTAAGCAAATTGAAAATTACCTAAAGATGGGACATATTCAGCCAAGTAAGTCACCTTGGGACGCTCCTGTTCTTCTGAAAGTGAAGAAAGATGGAGGCTTCAGAATGTGTGTGGACTACAAAGGGTTGAATAACGTAACTATAAAAAATAAATATCCTTTGCCTCGTATGGATGATCTGGTAGATCGATTAGGTGGAGCTAAATACTTCACAAAGAGAGATCTTAGAACCGGATATCATCAGATTAGAATTCATCTGGATGACATGCATAAGACTGGTTTTTGGATGAGATTCGATCATTATGAATTTCTCGTGCCTTCTTTTGGGTTGATGAATGCACCAGCTACGTTCCAATAGATGATGAACAGTCTTTTTCATCCATATCTAGGGAAGTTGTGGTTGTATTCTTAGATGATATTCTCATCTACAGTAGAACACTTAAGGAGCATTTGAGTCATCTTAGTACTATTTTAGATATTCTCAGACGAGAGAAACTCTACACTAAGGAATCTAAATGTGAGTTCTTTAAGCATGAGTTGTTGTACCTCGGTCATAAGATCACCCGTAGTGGGTTGGAGATTGACGAGAGTAAGGTCACGACAGTGTTTGAATGGCCAATACCGAAGACGGTTAGAGAAGTTAAATCTTTTCTCGGTTTTACAGTTCTCTTTCGTAAGTCAATTGAGGATTATGCCAAAGGTGCAGCAGCCTTAAATAATTTGACTAAAGGTAGAGTTAACAAAAAGAAAAAGACTAGTCAACCTAGCGAGCCTATTGAGTGGAATGAGGAATTGAACCAATGCTTTGAGAAACTCAAGCGAATGGTTACTTCAGCTCCTGTTTAACAGATCGCGAATCCTGATTTACCTTACACCAAACCGTGCGAATTGCTGCAAGTGATTCGGCGATAGGGGCAGTTCTTCTGCATGATGATAGGCCGATAGCGTTTGAAAGCAAAAAACTCACGGGGCCTCAATTGCGTTATAATGGCATGAGAAAGAGTTATTTGCTATGATTCATGCACTTAAAACCTGGAGGCATTATCTTTATGGTAGTCAGTTTATAGTGTATACAGATCTCCAACATCTGAAGTACTTTTGTAATCAGAACGATTTAAGGGGTCATAAAGCTCGTTGGGCTGAGCTTATGAAGGAATTTGATCATGAGATCCGATATGTCAAGGGCAGCTCTAATCAAGTTGCGGATGCGCTTAGTCGAATTGGTGAATTAAGTGAACTTTCATTCACCCAGATTTTCACTGATCTATATCTTTCATTGAGAGAAAAATGTGAATTAGATTCTCATTTTGGTCCCATCTGGAAGATGGTGGAGACAGGAAAAAATGAGAATGAAATAGAAATTTACTCACAAGGGTCTCAGGTTCCTAAGAAAGATAAGAAGATAGCGGAATAGTTGTTAAGTGTAGACCTTGCCAGTTAGCCAAAGCTAAACGCTTAAAGACTGGAGGGCTATTACATCCTCTAGATATCCCTCAAAAGAGATGGGAAAGTATATCTATGGATTTTGTGGTTGGACTTCCAAAGATCCAACACCAAAATGATTCTATTTGGGTTGTGGGGCAGGTTGACAAAGTCAGCTACTTTTATACCAGTCAAGTCAACTGCTAAGGCTTCGGATTTAGCCCAAATCTTTGTGGAAAGATTTTTTTAGGCTTTATGGACTACCAAGTGATATAATTAGTGATAGAGATCCTAAATTTACAGGTCATTTTTTATCAGCTGCATTCCATAAGCTTGAAACCTCGCTTAGTTTTAGTTCTTCTGATCATCTTGAATCAGATGGCCAGACTGAGAGAACTAATCAGACTATGGAGGATATGTTGAAACTTATGTGTCTCATAGGCAATCTCAGTGGGAAGATTACATTCCTTTGATGGAGTTTGCTTATAACAATAGAAAACATTATGCTACTAGTTATAGTCCGTTTATGCTGATGTACAGTTTTCCACCTAGATCTTCGATAGATGTGGAGACAAAATCTGTTAAGATCCAGAAAGTTGTAGATTTTTCTTGCATGATATGCGTGAAATGTTGCAAGTGGCCCGTGATTGTATCCGGAGTGCTCAGGATAGAGCTAAGCACTATGTCGATCTTAAAAGGTCTTCCAGAGATTTTAAAGTTGATGACTGGGTAATCGCCAGATGAAGAAGTAGAGAGATCACAACTAGTCCACCAAGTTGGGGTAGGGTGGGAGAAATATGCTAAGCATGTGACCATTATGATTACGCATCGAGGGTTTCCAAAAGAATTGGCCATAGTCGATGGAGGATCTGGAGTGACTATCATTTCCTCCAAACTTTATCATGAATGGGGCCTTACCCGCATGGTAAGTGCTCCTTGTTAGATAACCTTAGGAAAATAGTGTTTCGATTAGATGGACCTGACCTAGTAAATTAGAATTCATCTAGTAAGGCCAGTTAAATCTAGGTATTCCGATCCGTTAGATTAGGTTTTAGAACAATCAGCCTTAGAATAACAGATCGAGGACCATAGACTAGGACAATTGCCGACCACGACCCTTAAATAGGTTAAGTTAGGCCAGATGAGATATTCTCAAATAGTTGATCCTAGTTCAAATAGACCTGTTAGTTAAGTTAGCCTAAAAAGGTAGCATTTAGATCAAATCTAGACAGATAGTTAATCAAGTCAATTTTAGACTAGTTAATCCTTAGAGTAGATGTAAATCTAGATAATCTTAGAAATTCCAGATCCAATCCTCAAATTAGAATAGCAGACAACCATGACCCGTAGATTCAGGTAATTAAGTAAATCAGATAAATAGGTAGGCTATTCAATAGTGTAGACTAGCTTAGATCAGTCTAGAATAGGCAGTTAAAATAAGTTAGGAAAATCAGGTTAGAACTACTTTTAGAGCGACCCGTTAGACTAGGAATTTGTCCCTTAATGTAGCTAAGTGACGCTTTCAGAATAAGAAGAAAAGGTAGATCTAGTTAGGGAGAACTTTAATAGAGCCCTATACGTAAGAAATTTTACCTTGTATACATTACCCATGCCTTGTACAAATCTTGTGTGAAAATTCCCGACCTACCTGTCTTTCTCCATTTTTCTTGTAAAATTGCCCTGAAATGTCCTAAACGGTCTGTAAAGAGCTCAACTACTATTTTTGGTAGTCACTATCCTTACCATTATTATCCTCTATTGCACTTGAGCGCATGATCAAAATTGTTCAAAACAATTTCGGCCGAAACGCAAGTTAGGCCCAATTTTTGACAAAACTGTCATTTTTAGTAAACAACGAAACGTTTTGATTAGGAGATTTCGTAAATCTGGCAGTCAGTCAGAAAATGGATTGTGCATAGTGCAAGCACTGGTGATTTGGCATAGATTAGACCACTGTCTAAAAATGACAGTAGGTGAGTTTTAGTTCCCCTATATATAGGAGGACGAGTTATACAATTTTCTATCTCATTACTCGTCGGT
Source organism: Diphasiastrum complanatum (assembly GCA_029204225.1). Lineage (NCBI taxonomy): Eukaryota > Viridiplantae > Streptophyta > Lycopodiopsida > Lycopodiales > Lycopodiaceae > Diphasiastrum > Diphasiastrum complanatum. The sequence continues at coordinate 4,050 of MU831775.1, forward strand.
GCCCATTACTCATGTTTAGTCTTTTACTTGCCATCTGACTCATTACTAGTCTTGTTGATTACTCGTGCCATCTGTCATTACTTGCATGTGTATAATTCGCCAGCGTCATTACTCACCGGCACCATATAACTCGTGGTGCCACATTACTCGCCATCTGTCCATAATTTGCCCTCATACCCTATCCACACCAGTACCGACTGCTTCCATGACACCAAAACATCACATTTCAGGTGCTACTGCCCCGCCTGGCCATAGAGTCTGAGTCACTCGAAGTGCCGCCACACCTGCTAGACCTAGCCATTCTTCCAGCCCATCTACATCCTCGCATACCTCCACATCCCAATAGACCAGATCCACCTCTTCGTCCTTCCCAACCTCATCCATGTCCTCTAGCCGAGAGGAGGGAGAAACATCTCCCCGATCTGGCCGCCAACCTGCTACTCGTGTTGTGCGTGCACCTTCACAATATACCATTTTTCCTCTACTTACGGAGCAAGAGATTGCCTCTCTTCTCACCGATGGTTGCCTCACAGTCCTGACTACTGCAAGTCTCCATATTATGCAAGTACCAATCTTTCAGGACCTTGCTCTGGTCGAGCAAGCCTTTTCCACCTTCGCACCAACACTTTTATCGTAACCTACAAAGGGCAGGAATATGCGAACCCCCTTGACCCACAGCTAATTTCAATAGCTCTCACTCTTCCGCACTTCGACCACCTACCAGTCACCCGCGCACTCGCCAAATTTGACAAATCCGCATTTTTCCATCCAGACTAAGACGACATTAAAGCCAAAACTAATGACGGGTATCTGATCTCACGACTCAAGAATCCAAATCTTCGTGACGCGATAAATTTTCTATCCGCCATCATCATAGTGAGCTCCCACCGTCCCATCCGCGTGTCCAAGCAAGTCATTGTCATGACGACAATGATGAGAGAACTAGACACTTTTTATGATTGGGCCTTGTTTCTCATAAAGGAGTTACAGGCTGCTTTCAAGCGCCCCTCACAGATCACCTGCGGTGGGGGTCTTATCACCATCATCGGCTACACGCATCTAGAGCATCTAGGTGTACAAACACCCTTACCTTTCTCTCCATCTGCCAGCCTATCCTTGCAAAATCCACTCGCGCTATTGTTGGCAGGCCAATGGTCGTCCTCCTTCACCTCATCTTCTATGCCATCCACTCAGACAAACACCAGCCCCATCCATTCTTCCCCCATACTTCAGATCACGCCCCCTTGTGCATAGCCCCATCGATCCAATTGTATTTGTCCTTGTTTTCACCATCATCGCAGTTTCCATGGTTCCCACCATCACCACTCTCGCCATCGCCACCTCATCCTCTCTCTCTATCACTCTTCGACACTAGTGTCTGTGCACCACCACAGGATTAGTTATCCATGACTGGGTGAGGAGGAACGGTGGAAGTTGATGGAGGATCAGATTTGGGGGGTGAAGAAGAGGTGAGGTGGCGAAGAAGCACAAGGAGGAGAACTGGTGTGAGGTGGCGAGGTGGCTTGAGATGGTGAGATGGCGTGAGGAGGAGTTGCAAACTCAAGAGGGCATATTAGGATCGATCTGAAGAGAGGTGGAGTCTTCGGCTAGTGAGGTGTACTGAAGATCTTGGTCAAAGGGGCGATCTCCGCCAGTTTGGAGGTCGAAGTGAGAAAAAGTTAGCTAAAGTTGGGTAGTCGAAAGTGGAGGCGAATTTGATGAATGGAAAGTCAAAAATCTAGCATGGATGCATGATGGATGAATCTTGGACAATGGCATTATAATGTGCCAAGGCCACGTTATAGTAGATGATGAACATGGCTGGATGATATTGGTGGAAGGACGATGTCAGTGTCGCTTCGGTGAATACACAATTATCCAAGTCAAGGCCATGCCCTTCTCTCTCGAACTCTTTGTAAGAGACTCATCAACTCTCCTGTAGGTGATCGACTATTTACAATCAATGATGTGCTTACACAGTTCTTAGTGGGAGATTGTTGTTTGATTCATCTTTTCCTGTCTATTCGTGCTTCATGTGATGCCTTGTGTTTATAACACTTTGGCTGGCTTTTTTGACTAACGAATCATCCCCTTAAACAATTTACCATCAAGAAGTCGTTGCAAACGATGGACTTTAGATCTTTCCACTTTGAAGAAAGTCGTAAAATAAAAGTCAATTGCCTTTCTCCCTTGAAACCACCTTCATTCATTTTAGCGCCCACTGCAAAGATGGATTTGAACTTTGTGGTATGTGGCACCCACCATCTTTTTCCAAAAAGTCCTTTAGTACCAAGTTATGAGCAAAACAGCAGAATAAGCACTTTCATAAGTTGAACATCGATGCACATACAAGAGATCATTAATGCAACGCAATAGTAAAACAGGAATTTAACCAAGAAAACTGATGAAACAAAGCTGTAACTCACAAAATCTGATGTGTGCTTAGCTAAAGTTGATCTGCAATGTTCTAAGTTTCACTTAATTTTAGTCTTTCAAGAATCAATCAAGCCAAGTGAGGACCAAAGAATCTGGAAGGCAGTCCAGAATAGAGATTTACAGACTTTTGAACTAGTTTCTAGGGCTGGAGATGTGTAGCGCAGGCATCCCAAAGGGAGCTGGGAACCACAACTTAGCTTCCCAGCCTTCAACTCTTGCCATCCAAACCCACTTGACATACAAGTAGCCAACTCGCCAACAACGATCAGACTTAACCAACTTGAAGTTCCGAAAACCAACATTGAGATCCAACCTGGCGCCATGCCAGATCGGGGGTCCCGATGTGGGTGACTTCTCTCCAAGCAAGCCGCCCGACATACATCAAACTTAACCAACTCGAAGCTTCGTTACAAACGAGTAACATCCATTCCAAGCAATCGGTCTGACTTACATCAGACTTAACCAACTGAAAGCTTCGTCACGAGCGTTGGAAGTCAACCTGGCGCCACGCCAGACTGGACAGCCATAAACAGGTAACTTCCACCCAAGCAAGCCATCCAACTCAGCCGACAGGTTAGAGCCCGTTCCCCAAGAGCATTCACGTTCATGCAAAGAACAGTCAGAACCACAAGCCGCGACAGATATGGAGACAACCAGTTCCTGGACCAAATGGTCCCGACAGCATACCGCTGGCGCCACGGACCGAATGGTCCCGACGGCATACCGCTGGCGTCCTGGGATACGACCCTCAGCTATGTGCCAAGTTAAAAATTTTGAAAGTGGCCTTACAACTGGCGCTTTTACCGAACACTGAAACCCAGAAGGTAATTAGAGTCAGTTTGAGGAAAATCCCTCTTTATTGATAAATCTGAGAAGGTTACATTTCAAGTGTGTGATCGACCCTAGTCCTCCGGGGCGCTAGCATGCCCGAAGGCGAGGAGCCATGACACATTCCAGCAAGGGAGGCTGAGACTGGTGGAGCTCGCCCTGAGTCGCAACCCGCACTCCCCTATAGTATTGGTGTGATTCGGCACCCCCCTCATACCAAGCTACTCTACCCAAGCTGGTAAAGCACGTTTTTCTCTCTCTAGGGATTTTCTCTTTCTAGAAAGTTATTTTCTCTCTCTATGATGTTTATTGATCCCCAGCTTCCTTTAATCATGCCTAGTCGTGTGAGTGTGATTGCACATCGATCTGAGGCTCTCTGGACTCGCTAGAACCGATCAAAGATTTTCAGCCATAGGAACTTGGCGCCAGTTGGATTCTGGTCACAGTGGCGCCGGGAGCGGCGCCGGCGCCGGGAGCAGCAGGGGCGCTGGCTGGCGCCGGGGACATAGTTGGCACCGATGGCGCCGAAGTAAAGCTTGTAAAGGTAGCTTTACAACAAGATGGTTCATCCAAACAAACGACAGATTAATGTTGAGGATGAAGAGTCCAAGTATATGTTAGATGATGTTGAGGATTCCAAGTCCTATAGAACCCAAGTATACCATAGAGGTTGAGGCCCCGACACAGGATTTTAGGTGCCAAGTTTCTAGCCTAGCATGAGGAAGGACGTCCATCAGTATGCGGTTAGTTGCCAGAAGTGTCAATCTAATAAGCAGAGCGTCTAGGCCCAAGTGGGTTACTGCAACCTTTGGAAATGCCAACTAGTAAGTGGGAGAGTATCTCCATGGATTTTATAGTAGGCCTGAGTAGAAGGGGCTATTTAAACTTTATAGTCTTCGCTTCGGTATAGTTCGTGATCGGGATAGTAAGTTCAATGGTTGGCTTTTGGAAAGCAGTATTCCATCGCCGATACCAAACTTAACATGTGTACAATTCATCATCCTTAATTGGATGGCCAAACAAAAAGAGTAAACCAAGTGCTGTAGGATATGCTTAGAGCATACATCAACAAGAAGCAAATTAACTGGGGAAGAATATCTTCCTATATTAGAGGTTGCTTATAACAATGCCAAACATTCAGCCACGAGATATAGCCCATTTATGATGATGTATGTTTTTCACCCACAATCACCTACAACTATAGGGTTTCAACAAGAAGCAAAACATTATGTAGATTCTCATAGACAAATGTTCAATTCTCCCTTGGTGAGAAAGTCTTCCTTCGAGTTGTCGAGGCTTCGCTGATGTGAAATGTAAGACGAGTGTGCTGGTGTCTTTCCTATTTGGCCAACAGGCTGTGTCCAATATTTTGCCATGGCGCTAAAGGTTTTCTTTCAATTTTTTTAGCCCCCTGATTGCATCAAGCGAACCAAGGATACCACATACACGACTATTGAGAGCCTTGGATACTGCTATTGGGTTGGTTTCAGATCTTTGCTACTGCTACTTTGCACTGCCTTTAATTTTTGATTGAATTGAGCAATGAGTTGCTCCATTTGTTGTTGTTGTTGCGTGTCTAATCTTTCTATATGATCCATTAGCATTCTAGTACATAGATCTCTAGTAGAAACTAGAGCACCATATGTACCAGATACACTTGGACTCCTGAGAGCATCGGCTTGCAATTGAACATTGATGTGGTGCTGCTTGATCTTTTTCTCAAGCTCTTGGACTTTAGCGGTGGTGGCTACTCGTGCTGCAACCTCTTCACCTTTTAAAGTGCTACTTCGATTTGCTCAATAATATCTTTTCCCGAAGACTCCACTTCTTTTTGTAGTGTTTTTATATACACTCTCAATGCTGGTTACACATTAAAATCAAGTAACATTCATGTGTAGTAGATGGGGAATATACATCATGTAGATTTAATGGGTGAATGGACTAGGTGTAGGTGTGGGAGCAACCAACGATAATGGAGAAGAGGCAGGTGAAGGTATAGGCGAAGGAAGGGATGAGAGTGGTAAAGTCTAGTTCAGAGGAAACAAGAGGGGGTCGGAGGAGGTAGAAGTAGCAGAAATAGGAGTAGCAGCAGAGAAAGAAGAGAAGAAGAAGACAAAGAAGATAGAGGAGAAGAAGATGATGGCATTGATGGGGTGGGTAGCAATGCTGCCCTTTGTAGGGCAGACATCGATGTTGCCGTTGAGCCAACAGGATGTGAGACCCGGAGGGTGGGGGGGGGGGGGGGCTCATTTGGAGGCATGGGAAGAGGGTGTGATGGGGAGAGAATGTAGACTGTTGTGGAGAAAACGCAATTCAGAGATTTTCGTTGGTCCACGTTTGCCCTAAATCGTCTTTGTTGGCCAACTGAAGGGCAGTCGAAGTGGAGTTGAAGGGCAAATGCCTTGATTTTAGAAAGATGAAATGTGCTTTTAGAAAGTTCAAGAAAGAGAACTTTCTAGAGAGAGAGCGTGCGTGAGCAGAGTCCGATTGAGAGGTTAGAGAGAGAGAGAGAGAGAGAGAGAGAGAGAGAGATATTTGTGAAGGGAAATGGCGATGGGGGCTGCTCTAATGCATTTGTACAACGTGGTGGATGCTTGGATCAGCGATGGCGTGGCTTGGTTTTTCAATACTGTTGGTGGGGATTTGAGTAGCAGACAAGCGACTGTGGGATTGGCAGTGGAGCAATGGAGAGAGAGAGAGAGAGAGAGAGAGAGAGAGAGAGAGAGAGAGAAAAGGTGAGTTGAGAGAGAGAGAGAGAGAGAGAGAGAGAGAGCTCGGGGTAGGAGATGGAGGGTGAAGGAGAGAGAGGACATAGATGCGTGAAGGAGAGAGAGAGGCGTGAAGGGGAGAGAGAGAGAGAGAGAGAGAGAGAGAGAGAGAGAGAGAGAGAGAGAGAAAAGAAGAAGAAGAAGAAGAAGAAGAAGAAAGAAAGCTTTATTAATGTCTTTTCCATGCCAAAAGGCATATAAGACTATTAAATGTACATGTCAAGTATGTGGTAACAATGGGAGCGCTTGCAATGTGGAGGAAAACTGTCTTTTGAGCATTTTGCAGCCTCCTGTAAAGCATTTGCTAATGTTGTGGGAAACATTATTGTGAGTTTAGAGGAAGGAGAAAGTGTTTGGCTGGGTCAAACAGGAAGAAAAATGATGCAAAACTGTCAAAATTACTTGCTTTGATAGTTTATGAGCTTTTTCAGCTATCATACTTTGAGTGAACTGTTTTCACTGATTTCTCAACCAAATGAAGTGTTGTAAAGCTTCAACAGTATCTACATAACATCAAGAAAGCAGCTGTGAAGCGGTTTGTGGAAAGAGAGAGCGGTGTGAGTGCACCAAGCACACAAAGTTGGTGATTTTCTGTGAAGAAAAAGTGTCATAAAATTGAGAAGTATTCACAAACCGTGCCCTCATTGAAAGTTATTGAACAAGATTTGGTGAAGCATGCATGGAGAATGAGCATTTATGTGAAAAAATCAGCTTTTTGAAGTTTTTGAGAAAAGCTTCTAGCTGAAGCTATGGTGCATCATTTCTTGTGAAAGAAAGCTTGCAAGGGAGGTAGGAAGCAACAGATCCAGATTTGGTGGAGAAACAAGAGAGATATCTCCATTTCTCTCTCTCTCTCTCTCTCTCTCTCTCTCTCTCTCTCTCTCTCTCTCTCTCTCTCCCTCCCTCCCTCCCTCCTGTTCTTGAGTTGAGTCAAGTTTTTGAGGTTGTGTATCAAAGTGTGGTCTCTTGCATACACTAGCTAAGTTTGGAGCACTAAGAAGGCTTTGATCTTAGGATTGGAGTTAAGAAAATTTCCACGGTGGAGATCGAGTCTCGTGGGTCCAAATATGTGGTCTAGATCAAAACTTACAAAACTTCATTTTAGACTATGAAGTGTAGTCTACAAAGGACTAAAGGGCCAAAAATTGGAATTCTTCATTAAAAATCTTTATTTTGAAGGGACCCAACTTTCTGTCCCTATTTTGGAGGATTGTCCCTCTCTCTTTTGGACCCTGTCTACTGGTGGTTTTTCAAAAAAGCAAAAAACAGAGTGATAATTGGGCATGGAGAAAATGATTGTTTTTAAAATTTGACGAGACGGGGGCTATCCCGGAGTGATTACCTATGTGCTGATATAAAAATCTCCCAAATCAAAGAACTGTGCGCGATGGAGGGATTTTTTGAAAAAGGCAGTTTGGCCATAATTGCTATTTTTCAGGTTTGGCTATTTTTCGAGTTTGATAGCGACAAGTGCCTTGTCAAGGACATCAAAAATCACTATAAAGTGATTGCTACCGGAGCGAGAGTTAATGGAAATAGATTGTATAAATTGAATGCAAAGACATTTGATCAAGCCACGGTAAGCATGGTTGATAGCCGAAGTGACCTTTGGCATCAAAGATTTGGCCACATCAGTGCTCAAAGCCTACAAGTTTTGAAGAGGAATAACTTGGTGATTGGTTTGCCTGATATTTTATTTGAAGGAAAAATTTGTGAAGGATGTATTATGGGCAAACAACATAGGGAGAGATTTTTGAGAGTGGAGCGAGAAGAGCCAACAGGATCCTAGACCTTGTGCATAGTGATCTATGTGGGCCTATGCAGACGAAATCTCTCAGTGGCCATTACTATTTCATCTCATTTATTGATGATTACAGTAGATGTATGTGGATTTACTTCATAAGCAAGAAATCTGATGCATTTGCAAAGTTTCAAGAATTTAAGGCTCTGGTTGAAAAGCAAACAGGATGCTACATCAAGACATTGAGTTCTTATGGAGATGGTGAATATTTTTCAATAGAATTAATTGAGTTTTGTAGGGAGCAAAGAATCAAGCAGCAAACTACAGCTCCTTATTCACCACAGCAAAATGGAGTTGTGGAACTCAAGAACAGGTCAATCATGGAAATGGCTAGGGCAATGCTTAAGAGCAAAGGCCTACCAAATATCTTTTGGGCAGAAGCTTGCAGCACAACTACTCATATCTTGAACAGGTGTCCTACGAAGTCAGTGGAAGGTATGACGCCTTATGAAGCATTTACTGGAAAGAAACCCAATGTTTCTCACTTGAGAGTATTTGGTTGTGATGCTTATGCACATATTTTTGATGAAAAAAGTAGGAAACTTGATGCAAAGGCAATTAAGTGCATTTTTCTTGGCTATGATGAGAAGGCTAAGGCATACAGTATGTATGATAAGGATGCACATAAGCTCATTATCTCTAGAGATGCAATTTTTGACGAGATGGGAAAGCATGAGCAGGATGGAATGATTTATGAGCCTTTGGATGATGGAGCGCATGTGGAAGTAAAGTAGGAAGCTGACGTGGATGCAGAATATCCAGGAGAAAAAGAGAAGACCGAAGCCGAGACTCCAAGGTGGTTACCCAAATGGTATTTGAAGGTACAAGTGACATGAAGAAGGGAGAGAATCCTGAATCTAGCAAACAGGGAGAGCTCAGGAGGTCTACAAGGGATCGAAAACCCCCTCAAAGGCTAGAGATGAACCTAGCTTTGATGGGTACAGTGCTCAAGACTCAAGAACCTAATTCATTTGACGAAGCAAAGGAGCACAAGGAATGGTGAGCAGCTATGGAGACAAAAATGGAAGTCATAACAAAGAACAAGATGTGGGACTTGGTTGAACTACCTAATGGTAAGACCCCTATCTCTTGCAAATGGATTTACAAGGTCAAGTATGGTGCGGATGGGCATCTCAACAAGTATAAAGCACGGCTAGTTGCGAGAGGATTTGAGCAGAAGGCAAGTATTGATTTTGAGGAAACCTTCGCACCCGTAGCTAAGATTGTCACTATACGTTCTATAGTTGCTATTTCTACTTTCTATGGTTGGAATATTCAGCAAATGGACGTTAAATCTGCTTTTCCTAATGGAGTGCTGGATGAAGAGGTGTATTTAGTACAACCTCAAGGATTTGTTGAGCCAGGGAGAGAACATCTTGTTTGCAAGCTCAACAAAGTTGTTTATGGATTGAAGCAAGCACCACGGGCGTGGTACTCTTGCATTGATGAACACTTAAGCAAAGAGGAATCGTAAAGAGTAATGCTGATCCTAATCTTTACATTCTGTAGCAAGATTCACATATACTGTTCATTGTATTATACGTTGATGATTTGACTATTATAGGAAGTAATGAGAGCTTAATAAATGAAATCAAATCAAATCTTTTCAATGCTTTTGACATAAGCGATCTAGTTGATGCACTGTTGTCTTGGCATTGAAGTATGGCAAAAGGAATCCTTTTTCTTTCTTACATAAAGCAAATACGCACGAGATTTGCTTTATAAGTTTAATATGCAGGATTGTAAGCCCTTAAGTACACCGATGGATGTCAACACGACGCTAATTGCATGTGATGAAGTGGATGCTTATTTATACAGGCAGCTGGTGGGTAGTTTGATTTACTTGGCACACACACGACCTGATGTTGCTTATTCTGTTGGTGTTGTAAGTCAATTTATGCAAGATCCTAGACAAGTACACTGGAAGTCTGCCAAATGCATTCTCAGGTACATTCGTGGAACATTGAACTTTGGTTTGAAGTATGATCAGCATGAAGTGCCGGTATTGGTAGGTTATACAGATGCAGATTGGTCAGGTAATGTTGATGACAAACAATCTACCACAGGTCATACTTTCAGTTTTGGTACAGCTGTAGTTTCATGGAGCAGCAAAAAGCAATCTACAGTAGATCTATCTTCGACAGAAGCCGAGTATCGTGCTCTCATAAGTGCCACACATGAAGCAGTATGGCTACGTAGAGTGCTTATGGATTTAGGTCAACCACAAGTGGATGTGACTACTATATCTTGCGATAACCAAAGTTGCATTCACCTTGCCAAAAATCTAGTCTTACATGCTCAAACTAAACACATTGAGATACATTATTACTTTGTTCAAGAGAAAGTACTTTATGGTGCCATTGATCTTGTCTTTTGTAAATTTGAAGATCAAGTGGCAGACACATTTACAAAATCATTAGGTAGGATTAAATTTGAAAAGTTTCGCACTCAATTAGGCATAGAAGAGTGCAACTTTATTATTGAGGGAGAGTGTTAGAAGTTCAATACTAAACTTCACTCTTCATTTTGCTCTTCATTAACTAGCCGTAAGACAGTCTGTAAATATTAGCTGTAAGTTAGCTGTTACCAGCCGTAACATAAATGGTAGGTCAACACCTAAGAAGTTCACATTTCATCTCATATGTACTTCTATATTTCATTTAGTTATGATGATCAGTTGATTGCGTTGCCTCAATGATGATCAGTTGATTGCGTTGCCTCTTCCTCTTTGTGTGTTATAGTGATTTCTAGACAATACTATTGCTTATGTGAATTTGCTACTGAAGATGGTATTCGTCAATGATAATTGGCCTGGTTCGTGGCATTGTTGAAACGCAGGGTATACAGTTGAGATATTAACTTTCCAATCATCATGCAGCGTAGACTACTCTTACAAGCTTCACGAGTACGCTCATTTGTTGCACAACCGGTTTTCAGCAAGCACTTCTCAACCTCAGTGGCTGAGATCTCTCCTTCCGCAGTGCCTGAATCAGCTTGCAGTAAAATTCATGCATGGAATCAACACAGGCTGACAAGTGATCAACTTCAATTTCAAGCGCTTGCAACAGTTACGTGATTATTGTTATTTTTTTGCGCATATTGTATGTTATCATTACCACACTGTTTCTTTTGAATTTCTGCTTTCTTTGAATCTTTCATAAGATTCAGTACACACCCTGCTGCACTTTAAATTAAATGCCTGGGGATTATTTGTACATCAGTATAGCTTGACAAAGATCAACGAGCCTGACACTAATGCACTTACTGGATACAGTCAGTGTGAATAAATTTACTGGTAATCTCAAAGGTAAAATTGAAGATGGGAAAAATTATTCAACAAAACGAGCTTGCACTTCCAGGCAACCCTTTATCAACAGTCTGGATGTACATAAACTTGTTTGTTCACTGGAATCTTCAAAATAGTATTCTAATAGTGCTCACATCTTGTGTGTTAAGTTTTCCAGCTCTTTGCTTGCTTTTGTGCTTGAAATTTTTTGTATGTTTCTCATGCAAAGTCTACATACTTTGCTCTGAGAACAATCAGTGGCTGGTTTTTATGGCATTACACATTCTGCACATAAAAGTGGTTTGCAGCTTGTGTACAAGGATAGTGCTCATCTGAATGGATTTGATGTTTAAGATTATTGATGAATTGGTGGTGGATTGCTGCAGCTAGTTGAAAGAGGTAGTTGATTTAGGTGCAGACTGCCTATTAATTTGAATCATGAAATTCTTAACTGCGACTAGCTCAGAACTAGCTGAAAATATGGAGGAGCACAAATTTAGCTGATGTGTTCCTCTTAAGAGGCAACATTCAATGAGTTTCTCCAAATAGTTGGTGATGGTGTGCACAAGCTTTCCTAAATCTGGAATTTAATTGCAGGAGTTTGCAAGGAAGGAGTTACTTCCATTTGCAGCAGAGTGGGATGAGCACAAGCACTTTCCTGTGGATGTCATACGTAAAGCTGCAAATCTAGGATTTGGAGGACTGTTCTGTGCTCAAGATGTTGGAGGATCACAGTATGAACTATTGACAGAGTCGCTTTTAGCTCAATTTTAGAAATATTGCAAAAATTTTGAGTTTTGTATTTTGTTTGCCTTATCAATATTAGTCTCTAGAATTGTGTTTCAACACTTCCTTTCAGACAGTTGCAGATTAGAGAAGGTTTTCCACTGTGAGTTCTTGAGGTCTAATTTTAAATTTGATCTCTATCACTGAGTCACTTGGGAGGCAAGAGAACTGTTTGTAAGGCAAATGGATGCATGCTGTGTACTTTTCCTTATTTCTTGCAGAAATTTGAATGGAAATATTCTCTGAAACTGCATTAATGAAGTCAGCTATGTGAACTTCTATGCTGGTTGGATATAATGATATACAAAAGTCGTGTAGGAAATAGAAGCCTAAGGATCCAGGATCTTAACTATTCAATCACACAAAGCATTCTCAAAAGTAAAAGAGAGATGGCTAGAAACCCTCTTGTAGAAACTCGTGGACAGCCAAGGAAAATAGTTAGTATTGCTTACAAAAGTGTCTCATACAAATGGGATGCACACATATATATAGTCCAAGATGACTATCGAACTTCATGACTATTGGCTATCCAACTACTTGACTATTGGCTATCCAACTTTCTATAAGTTACATAGAAAAAATAAGATACCTCCAATATGTCAAGTTGGGGTACTTAATGTCACAATTAGGCCTAGTGGACCCATGAGTCCCTACGAAGTTAATTTCATACTAACTTAGCTAACTCTAAGCTTAGTAGGCCTAATATAATAAATGACCGTGGTTACACAACTCTCGACCTTTTGGGTCAACGTAACCTATGGTAAAATATCATTTCCATTTATAAAATCTAACACCCTCCGTAAATGAAACTGACATGTATCCACTAAGTAAAAAAATCAGAAAGTAGCCTTAAATTTAAAGTATGACAAAAAGCTTTAAATTTAACTCTAGGTAATGCCTTAGTGAACACATCCGCAATATTATCCTCCGTGGGACATTCAAGTGTAATGTCGCCATTATGAAGCTTCTCCCGAACAAAGTAATAGTGGATCTCGATGTGCTTTGTCCTTGCATGAAAGACTGGATTTCGTGCAGTAGCTATAGCACTAGTTGAGGGCTGGCCATGCTTCATATCGACAAGTAATTGTCTCAGCCATAAACATTCCGTAGTGGCTGAAAATGTAGCTCTATATTCTGCTGCACATGAAGATGTAGCAACGGTGGGCTGCTTTTTACTTAACCAAGAGATTGCAAAATTTTCAAGAAAAAAACAATACCCACTTGTAGAGCGTCTAGTGTCTTGATCTCCACCCCAATCCGAGTCACTAAAACCAGCCAAGCATGCATCATCACAAGAAGGATAAAACAGTCCAAGTGTCTTAGTTCCTTGAAGATAGCTAAAGATCCTCTTCAAAGCTTTCCAATGTGATGTCAACGGAGCATGAATAAAATGACTCATGAGGGAGACACTAAAAGCCGGTCTTGAGTTGCATAGGTAGATGAGACTTCCAACTGCTTGACAATATAAGGTTGTCAAATGGTTCACCACCACTTTGATTACTTAATTTCAGGCCCGTCTCTATTGGTGTTGCAACCGGCTTGCAATCTTCCATCTTGAATCGTTTCAAAATCTGCTCAATGTATCGTTGTTGACAGATGAAGATTCCAGCCCTTCCTTGCAAAAATTCAAAACCAAGGTAAAAGTGCAATTGGCCTAAATTTGAGGTATCATAAACCGAAGCAAGATCAGATTTTAAGGCTTCAATATATTGCTCATTGTTACCCGTAATGATAATATCATCAACATAAAGTAAAATGATGATGATAAATTCAGAAGTATGCCTAACATAAAGAGTAGATTCACTAGGACTATTAGAAAAGTATGTGTGTATCTTTTGATACCACATCCTTGGGGCTTGCTTAAGTCCATAGAGAGCCTTCTTGAGAAGACACACTTTGTCTTCTTGACCTGCAACCAAAAAACCAGCAGGTTGTTGAAAGTAAACTTCCTCATTTAGATCACCATTGAGGAATGTTGTCTTTATGTCAAGTTGGTGCATATGCCAACCATGATGGGCAGCCAAGGTGGTGACTATCCTTACGGTAGTTAGCTGAGCGGTAGGAGCAAAAGTCTCTTCATAATCAATCCCTTGCTTTTGCGCATAGCCTTTTGCAACAAGTCTCGCCTTGTATCTTTCAACCGTACCATCGGACTTGTATTTCATCTTGTATACCCATTTACAGCCAACTGCTTTCTTTCCATGTGGAAGATCAACAAGAACCCAAGTGTGGTTCTTCATGAGTGAGTTATACTCCTCTTGCATCGCATCCCCCCAACATTTTACTCCTTTGGCCTGCTCATAAAAAACAGGTTCTACTGCACCATCCTCAATAGAAATAAGAGCAAAATAAGAAAAATCAGCAAATTCTACTGATTTTGTAGAGGCACGAGTCTTCCCTTCATAGAAATGATCCACTTTGCTGTCCTGCAAAGTCTGCAACAACCATTTAGGGATTGGTTTGGGCTGTCCAATAGCCTTACCTTTGTCAACACTTTGTCGTCGAAAGTTTTTCGAACTTGGACCTTGCTGTCCAATGTCTTCAATAGGCTGCTTTTCACCATAAATAGGTTCTTCTTGATGAACTATGGGCTGCAAAATTGAAGAAGTAGTGGGTTGTCCACTAGAAGTTGATGGCAGTCCTTGATCTTCATGATTAGATGGCAAAACCAAATCTGGAAAAATTTCAAGATATGCATCATGGGGGGAAGTCCCCTTTCATGACATGAGTGGGCGCAACATCATAGGAGGTCTTTTCATCAAAATGAACATCACGACTCACTATGATTTTATTTGTATCCATATTAAACAACCTACAACTCTTGCTTTCGCTACTATAGCCAACAAATATGCATTTAACTCCTTTATCATCAAGCTTGGTTCTTAGCTTATCGGGAATGAAAGCATAAGCCGTGCAACCAAAGATGCGTAAGTGAGAAACAATAGGCTTCTTACCATACCAAACTTCATAAGGAGTTAATACCTTCAAGGCTTTAGTAGGACACCGATTACTAATGTAAGCTGCCGTTATAACCGCTTCAGCCCAAAACTTGTGAGGTAGGCCCTTTGCCTTGACCATGCATCGAGCCATCTCCATGATAATGCGATTCTTTCTTTCGGCAACACCATTTCGTTGGGGTGTGTAAGGGGTTGTCATTTGATGATGGATACCTTTGCTTTGAAGATAAGTACCGAACGTATTCTTTATATATTCCCCTCCTCGATCGGTACGTAAGATCTTCAAAGAGTGCCCAAACTGGTTTTCTATCATTGCTAGAAAATCCTTAAAGTGTTGAAAAACTTCAGATTTTGCCTTCATAGGATAAATCCATGTAAATCTTGAAAGGTCATCAATAAAAGTAACAAAGTACTTACACCTTCCAATGGATTCGGTCCTCATTGGACCACATACATCACTATGAACCAATTCAAATTTGCCATCAACTCTAATAGTTCCATCAATTGAAAAAGCTTGCCTTTGAAATTTTCCAAGTGTGCATCCTTTGCATACATGTCCTTCGGGATGCTCAATATTAAGAATGTCTTCAACCATATTGAATCTCTTCAACATCTTCAAGCTAGCATCACTCCAATACCTTTGATAGGATAAGAGGTGTTATCAACACCTTGAACTTTGCTTCCATCATGCACTTTTACAAGCTTTGTGAAGACTTCTTTGTGATAAGTCATAGGGCGTGTGGCACCGCTATCAATCACCCAATCAATAGATGACAAAACAACAACTTGTAAAGCTGAAGATGAGCTGTTTTCTGCTGAAAAACCAGCAAGATTTGAAGTGGCAAAAATCTCGTCTTGAGGAGAGATGAGATTAGTGACAAAAGCATAATCATTATTGAAAAGATTATCCTCATCGTTACCTTTCTCTTTTTCCTTTGCAAGTCTCTTCTTACATTCTTTGATGTGATGCCCAAACTTTTTGCAATAGTGGCACTTACCCTTCTTCTTGGAGCCTTGATCTTGAGTTTCCTTAGATTTTTTATCATCTTTGGAAGTTTTGAAAGAAGGCTTCCCTTTCCACTTGCCTTTGCCTTTGCCTTTTGCAGAGAAAGCTTAATCTTCTTGTTCACCAAAGTTGATCCTTGTTTGCTCTTCTTGAAGAAGTAAGCCAACAAGTTTGTTGAAGGAGATTTGCTGTCCCCTAGGAGAAATGCTCAATGATGACACAAATGGAAGGTAAGAATTAGGAAGAGAGTTGAGAGTAATAGATACAAATTGTGAGTTCTCAATCACCTCATCAATACTAAGAAGCTCCTCTCGAAGATCCTTGATCTTCATCAAGTGGTTTGTAAGCAAATCACCTTCGTGCATCTTCAAGATAGAAAGTTGATTTCGAAGATATACCACTTTTGCCGCATTCTTTATTTGAAACATCTTGGCAAGAGTCTCCCAGGCACTTTTGGAAGTCTTGCATGATCTAATATGATAAAGGATACATCTCTTCACTGATAATGCAATGATGGAATGTGCTTGTGCATCTCGTCGATCCCATTTCTTTTGCTCATCGGAAGACACCTCCGTAGATGATGAAGTAGTTGTTCTAGATGGTGTAATAGGTGCCAAGGTAAGCGGCCTCTCTTCGTCACCATTAACTACTTCCCACAAGCCTTTAGCAATTATAAGGTTCTTTATCATGTAGCACCACAAGGAATAGTTTGTGCCATCCAGCCTATCTTCATTAAATAAAGAACCAATAGACTCCGATTCTTTAGCCATAACAGAAAGATCAGCTTGTAGTAGATAGGAAATAGACTTTCCACGTCAAAATCTACTCAAAGGGCAGCAACCTCAAAGCTGAAATTATGAGCACAATAGATTGCAATACTCCACATGCAATTTGCTCAACAAGTAATGAAATAGGTGGCTGATCTCTGCACAAAAAACAGAATGCTCACAAATAGGTAGACTTCAAATGAAGCCTAAACCAAAACCAGAAATTTGTGGCTAAAAAGAGTGCACACTATGTGCATATAGAGCTGATGGTAGCGCCCTACTCCAAGCTCACCAACAGGGAAATTTCAGCAAGAAATGTGTGTAAAACACATGTATCTTCATTTAAGAAGTAAATCTGAAATTTTCAGCATGTAATTGAGTCAAGATCACATGCAATTGGTTTGAGCATGGGCGCCCTACTGCTAGCTCTCAAATAGGTGAAGGTGCCCTTCAATTTCCTGCAATTTCTTGCAAAAAAGTTATAAGAAGATGAACAGATTCTTCTCCTGCAAAAATTAGCATCTTGATGATTTTCTACAACCAAAAAGGGAAGAAGATAGCTTCCTATTGGGCGCCCTCCTGCAAGCAATATGATCACCTAAAGGCTCTGATAAGCCTAAGGATCTAGGATCTTAACTATTCAATCACACAAAGCATTCTCAAAAGAAAGAGAGAGATGGCTAGAAACCCTCTTGTAGAAACTCGTGGACAGCCAAGGAGAATAGTTAGTATGCTTACAAAAGTGTCTCATACAAATGGGATGCACACATATATATAGTCCAAGATGACTATGGCTATCCAACTACTTGACTATTGGCTATCCAACTTTCTATAAGTTACATAGAAAAAATAAGGTACCTCCAATATGTCAAGTTGGGGTACTTAATGTCACAATCAGGCCTAGTGGACCCATGAGTCCCTACGAAGTTAATTTCATACTAACTTAGCTAACTCTAAGTTTAGTAGGCCTAATATAATAAATGACCATGGTTACACAACTCTCGACCTTTTAGGTCAAAGTAACAGTTACGAATGAAGCCACAATTGATCTAGAGCTAAGCTATGAAAGCAGCACATAAGCAAGACTTAACCCTAGAAAGCAGGAAAGAGAGAGATTAAGGAGACTAAAGAGAGAGATCAATATCATTCGCTGAATAACAAATGACACAGTTTCCCTACTTACAGCCAAGAGGGAGCCCTAAAAGGAAGCTTCCGGTGGCTAGGGCCCAACTGGGAGGGAAAATAGTGCGCCCTCCAAGAAGGCCCCCACTCTCCAGTAATATATGTCCAAATGGCCTAATAATGAATAATAAGGCCAAAGGCCAACCATATAGTCTAAGTGTCACTTATGAATAAAAAAGGGCCCAAGGCCTGCTTATGCATAAAGTAAAGTAAATGTAAATGGACGCGGCGAATGTAATGAGCCGAGTCCATAACTGTAACCTATGGTAAAATATCATTTCCATTTATAAAATCTAACAAGTCGCTTCACTTTTTTGAAATGTTTAACCTGCTCTTCACAGCACATTGTGCTCTTAATGATTACTAGCAAAACATTCATTTGAGTTGGTTTAGGCCAACTTAAATTAACTGTTGATTATGACATGAGGAAATACTTTGTGTGGGTATTGCTATCTATCTGGGAATAATGGCTTGTATTATGTATGCCAACTGGTTTCAACCAATTATTTGAGCAGTTTCCTCCTAGAATAATCAATTCAGGTTCAAGCTCAGACATACCAAGGAGTATTTGTGAATGGGTGTGCACTAAATGATTGGGAAGCAGAGTACATTAAAGCTACCAAGGAGTAATTGTTAATGATCTAACTACACATCAGAATGTGCGTGCACAAAATGATTGGGAAGCAGAGTACATTAAATTATTCAAAGACATCAAATCACAACAAGCTACCCATATATTCTCAGCTACTTTGGCTATAAGAATGAACTCCCCATGGGTGGCCATTGGCTCTTCAAGAACTCCTAGGTATTTTTCAAGTGGTATCCAACTCTGGGGCGGGGCACCTTACTTCCACAATGAATGTTGCATGGTTATCTCAAGCCATGCATAACACCTTAGAAGGTCGCAATTCCTGAAATAGCTCAAGTTAGCTGCTGTTCCTCTTCATTTTTGCAAAAATCAATATTGAAGGTGTGTGATTCTTGACATTTATTATGTTCAACAGATTGTACTCAACTCTCACATTCAAAGCATTAGAGTGATACTATCTGCAAGCTTAATCTCCCTTTCAAATCATGGTTCAAATCGGTTCAGAATCGATCCTGGTTTTTTCGAATCAGAAAGAAAAGGCCGACGAAAAAAGGCGAATTTGTATTTTGCGTATATTCACAAAAATATAAGTTGGCTCAGGGTATATATGCACAAGCGTAAACTTTCAAGTAGTCAATGATCATACATTCTATTGTTACCTAGTATGGCCCACATGGTAAACAGGCATCCAATCGCTAGTGAGTAGTCTCAGTCTCTCTCAAAGTATTCAGTCCCTTCGACCACTCAAGCCACCTAGTAGTCAGTACCTTCGACCACTCGACACTCATGTGGGCAATCTTATTTTAAAGTCAAGCCACCTGGTAATCAGTACCTTTGATAGTTGATTGATATAGTTTTTTTTGAGTTTTGTAGGAAATTCTTTAACAACTCTAAGAGATCTTTGACTACTCTGCCTGGCTCTGATTGGTGCTCATTCAATTTTCTTAGTTGGAGGCTACTTTATGCTCATCATTTATTGTTATTCTAGGTGATTCTTTATTTGTGAATGTGTACATAACTTGATGTCAAAGAACTTCTCAAGGCACATGAAGCTCATGTCGCCGACAACGATCGAGCTACATTATTATCGTCCATGATTGATGTTCTCTCTTCTCAAGATTGATTGTGTTCTAGCTATTGTTTTCTTCACCTACATTGATGATGGACATGCAGGTCTATCTACGAAGTATCTTAACATCAACAACAGACACAATAGATGAAAGCTTGAAGGAACTAGCTATGGAAGCATCAACAATACAAGGAAAGCTTAAGCACCACAAGAAGCCAAAGTTGGAAACTCCAAATGCTTGATTGATTCGGGAGAGGAGTGCATGGGCCTCTTGGAGGGTGAATCCTCCCTTACATAATTAGTAACAAACGAGTTGTCATCACCAACTTGAGTCTTATGCCACATGGCATGCACACCTGGCCAGGAAGTTGGTCTTGCTGAATCACCGGAGTCCATTCTAATTGTACGTAGTTTGTTTTGCAGATAGAGGACTCTAGATTGACGGTCTCCTACATATCAATATCTCCCAACCCTCACAAGGTCTTGTGACATACCCAATTTGAGGAATGATGTTATCCTTCACGGAAAGGTTCATGGTTCAATGTGCCTTTGATCCTCTCTTGATGTAATCTTTCAACTTAGGCTTAGAATTTGGAATAGGCTCAAGCCCTGACTATGTCCCAACATTCTCTATCCATGAGAATGTTCTGCATCTTAAACTTCCACACCTTGTAATTGGTTGCATCCAATCTACGTGATTCATTGAGTAGACTCTCACTTAGGCCAACCATTATGCCACTTGTCTAATACCCAACTGCTTATGTTCTTGTCTTTGCCACACAAAATACCATGATGAACGTAACATTCAGGTCTATCTATGAAGTATCTTAACCTCAAGAATAGACACAACATATAAAGGTTTTAAGGGTAGCATCAACACTACAAGAGAAGCTTAAGCACCCCAAGAAACCAAAGTTGGGAACTCCAGGTACTTGACTGATTACATAGAGGAGGGCGTGGGCCTCCTTGAAGGTGAATTACATCATCAGAAACTGTTGAGGTGTCATCACCAACTTGAGTCTTATGCCACATGGCATGCACACTTGGCCACTTGGACCCAACTTGTACTTACTTATTCTAACTTACAAAGAGGGGTACAATGTAGTTACAACTAAATTGCCCCCACAAAAAATGCGTTAACATAAAACCATGTAAGTGCCTAGAGCCACTAGGGGTAAGATAGGCACTATATATTTTATAGATTGGTGTTCTCTTATGGGAACAATCGATTAGTACTTGCTATCAATGAAAAGCTTATTGGATCAACGATTGATCTCTTTCAGTGATTTTCATTCTTGACATCTCGAACCAAATATCTGCTTCCACATCCTTTCTTTGCTACTAATTGATTACATCCATTTGTGATTGAAGGTCATCTCTTGCATATTCTTTTGTGACAAAAGTTGGAAATACATATAATTTTGGGAGCACGGGATAAAGGCACACCTACACAATCATTCGACACATTGATCAAAGTTTTCTTCCAAAAGGTATTGCAAAATTAAGATTTTGGTCAAAGGGAATACTTTATTATTTTATTCTATACTTCTTATAAGGACCTTCATGTTTAATGATCTACTTGGGTGATGACAAGAGTTTACTCCTTGAATAGCTTCTTATTATGTACTTGTAATCTGGTTGTGCTTTGGATCTGCTTATTAAGGCACATTCTCAGTTTTTAACATTTCATTGCTGCCATCTTCTATATTTTTTCATTTCACTCGTTTTTGTACTTTTGTTTGTGTTGTCCACATCATTTTGTGAGTGTTGAAAAAAAAAGGTTGACGGTTTCCAATCGCATTTTTTTTGTATGGCATATTCTCAAGTCATTCTAAGTGTATCATTGCTTTATTCTCTCCCTATTTATCATGGGTCCTTTGGGACATTGGATTGGCAAACTAGTTAAATTCATGAGAGTCCTATTTTGAGATCTATCTAGAAAGTGAGGCTTGTAGGACTGCTTTTGTTGTTTCGTTTGTGGATCTTATTTGTGATATGTATCCACTAGATGCTTCACATGATATTGTCAATGTATCAGCTAGCCAGGATACATGTCATGCGCCGCATGATATTCAAGTTGCTGCAAAGGTTTATGGAGAGGTCGTTTTAGGCAGATGATGATTCAACTACCAGGGACACTAGATCACTACACTGCCACTATAGGTTTTATCTCTCGTAATGTTTTTGATGCTCAATTGATTTTTTCTAGTTACCATTCTCGGTATACATTTTGATGGTCATTTGAAGTCACTTGTCCTTGATGTTTGGATAAAGGTACAATGGACTTATTATCTATTTTGGTTCATCATACGACCATGAACTGGAAATTTGGTTGCCAAGGTAGGAGACATATTTTGAGTGGTTTGTAGAAGATTCATTTGGTAACTATACACCTAGATGACAAAGTTTCCAATTCATCACTTCCTTACTTGATTGAGAATGAAAGGCCTCTCAATAGAACATAGCGGACATTGTGATTGATCCACAATGGATGCTATGATTGATTCGTATTGGAAAACACAGTAGAGGCATATTTTTTCCGCCTTTAGCAAATAGGAACCTTATTTGAGTATAGTGACAGGTTCATAGAGCTTCCTGTTGATGAGGTGACATCACGTGTAGGAGGATTATGGGGGACCTGCCAAGTATGACGTTGCCTCTTTCCAGCCTTCATGTTTTCAGGATATGTCCATTATTGCCACATCACAATTCTAGTATCAATATCAAAAGATTCCTAAGGTTACTGGAGAGCTAGCTCCATTACAATGTGCTAAGTCGTTTCTACATCTTCAACTATTACATCTATTGCTAGACCACCATATGTGTCCCGTCCTATGTTATCGAGGAGTTAGAGTCCAGAGGAAAGGGCCTAGACCATTGGGCTATGGGTTTTAGGTAGCCAGTTAGTGCTAAAAGCACTATACGTGTTCATGAGCTTGATGATATAGACAATTTACATCTTTACATACAATTTTTGGAGGAGCTACAAAGTTTTCAGATCTTTCTTCTATTGTAGAGCACCATGCGTAGTGAGCTTATGCCACTTGGTGTGTGTAAATCGGACCACAAGGTATTTAGCTATCAGATACATTGTTAAACATTGGCAATATGTGGCTCAACTTTGCCTGACACAAGTTTTTTCAACGTGGATGTGAAAGCAAGCGGCTGCCTCCCAAATACAATGTCCTTATCATATTTTGTAAAATATCAGTCTTGTTATCTATCAACTTTATTTTCTTGCTAATATATGAGCTTATGGTATTTTTTATGTTAGCCTACTACGTGCTAATATTAGGTAGCTGATGATCACGCTAGAGAGTTCCAGATTATCGAGAGATTGTTCCATACCTTACAGCTCCTATTCTTCGAGTTAAGTACAACATAGTTGATATCGAAACCAGGCAGAAATCTCTTTGTAGTAGGGACATCTCACATAGCATAAGGGCAACACATTTGGGATCATCATAGGCGATGAGAGAGTCTGTAAGTGTGCGAGTTTTTGAAATGGCAGTAATATTGCCCACGAATCTCATAGGAAATATGGCATCTGAAAATGAAGTCCTCCTCAGACTCAAACTGCCCCAAAGAACATGTCTGACATATCTTATTACCATGGAAGCGTCTTGTGTCAATAGCAAGCTGGTGTGAAGAAACACAAATCTGTCCCAAAGTAAACATCAAACAGTGTGATAGAAGGTATTATGGTAGGACATGGAAACTTGATGTATCCAGCTCCAAGAAATGTGTTCGATAGAAGTCAGACTTGACGGCCAACTACCCCTGCCAAGTATTGTGAATATAGGCATGATAAATAGATCTTATGATACGCTCATGAGTACTTGTTGGGAGGGCTTAGATTGGGATGCTGAACATGTCCAGTAGGCGGGCTGCCTGAGAACAGGGAGCCCTGACTATGAAGTTGCATCAAAGAGGTGACTGCCATATGAGAGTATCTGTCTGTAGGAAGCATCAAAGCTCTCTTGATATTTGAGTTAGCATAGTGACCTCAAGCCTAGATATACTAGCCTAGTCTGAAGAAGTAAGACCTGTGCACCAAGCTTTAATTGCATACAGTGTTGTGGGAGTGGACACATACTAGGAGCATCATGAATATAGTTTCTAAAACAGAATCTCTCCAGCTGGACTAGGGAACCTCTCCAGTCAAGCCAATGTTGCATGCCTCATGCCTCATAGGTGTAGGAGGACACCACCTTCAAAGGCTGGCCGTTGAAAATAAGCCCTTGTCTTTGCACAAAGGCTTTGGAAGTATTCAAGACGATAACATTGCTCTTTGAAATATTCACCCTCAATTCCCATCTAGAGTGTACAAACTGTCGAGGTGTCACTAAAGCCCGTCTCTAGTCCGTGAGACTAGAGTCACATCATCAACATATAGTAGGATGACAATCAAAATATCTCCAAGGAGGCTACAACCCAAACCCTCACCCGCCACGTTCATGATGCTCATGAACGATGTCCCGCGTGACTATATGG
Source organism: Diphasiastrum complanatum (assembly GCA_029204225.1). Taxonomy (NCBI): domain Eukaryota; kingdom Viridiplantae; phylum Streptophyta; class Lycopodiopsida; order Lycopodiales; family Lycopodiaceae; genus Diphasiastrum; species Diphasiastrum complanatum. The sequence goes on from MU831775.1 coordinate 28,019, forward strand.
GCAAGTTTGTTGTCAATTTTATTGACGACATACTGGTCTATAGTAAGATGGTTGTGGTGCATGAGGTTCATTTCCAGACCGTATTTGGCAAGCTGCAAGAGACGGTCTTTTATGCCAATGCTCAGAAAACTGAGTTGTATAAGACTCGTGTCGAGTATTTGGGTCACGTAGTGGCGGCACCAGTTACTGAATAACAACACTGTGGTTTGCTGGGATGCTGAGGCTCAACATAGTTTTGACAACTTGAAGGAGGCTGTTGCCATAGCTCCAGTACTCAAGATTGTTGATACCCAAAAACCTTTCGACCTAGAGACGGATACTAGTGGCATTGCCATGGGGGCAGTGTTGAGTCAGGAAGGTAGATCAATAGCCTTTGAAAGTAAGAAATTGATGTCACCGCAACTAAAATATCCCATAGATGAGCAGGAGCTGTATGTGATCATACATGCGCTCAAGGTGTGGCGACATTATCTGTATGGTACCAAATTTTATGTGTATAGTGACCATCATACTTTGAAGTACTTCTGCACTCAACCAGATTTGAGGGCCGCCAGGCTCGGTGGGCCAAGTTGATGCAGGAATTTCATTTGGAAATTCCCTTCCGAACAGGGAAGGAAAATGTGGTCGCTGATGCACTATCTCAAATACTGCATTAAATGAGCTTTACTATAATGGACAATGCTCTCATGGAGGAGATCAAGAGAGCTTAGTAGAGCGACACACATTGTCAGTGTGTGTGGCCTGATGCCCGCAAGGTAGTCGACCAAGCGAAAGAGTCAGTTGAGGCTGTTGCTTTCGTAGAGGCACACACCAGTACATATCTGACATACACCGTGAAGGATGGTATGTTATTGAGAAACATAAAGATTTTTGTGCCAGACGTGAAGGATCTTCGTCCTAAGATAATTTAAGAATGCCATGATAGTCCCTGCGTAGGGCACCCGGTATTGATAAGACTAGTGAGCTAGTCAGAAGGCATTATTTTGGCCACGATTGCAGCGAGACGTCAGAGAGTACGTCCAGCGTTGCACGACTTGTCAGATGAACAAGGCTGAGCAGGTAAGTCCTCCGGGCTTGCCACATCCACTAGAGATTCCTACAGGAAGCTGAGAAAGTATCTCCATGGATTTCATTGTTGGGCTACCCAGGACCCAGACGGGATTGAATTCCGTTATGGTAGTGGTAGATATATTTTCCAAGATGGCTCACTTCATCACAATGACCAAGAAGGTCATAGCTCTGCAGGTTGCTGAGTTGGGAACACAGTTGCAAATGAGTAGCTCCGAGCATCCTTAGACAGATGGTAAAATAGAGCGAGTGAACCAGGTCTTGGAAGATATGCTTAGGGCATATGTTAGTGGTACACAAATAGACTGGGTAAAGCATCTACCGCAGTTGGAGTTTGCGTACAATGACAAGAGACATGCGTCCACACTGGATTGAGTCCATTTGAGCTCAATTATGGTTTCAGGCCGCTAAATTATGGTATTTTTTATGTTAGCCTACTACGTGCTAATATTAGGTAGCTGATGATCACGCTAGAGAGTTCCAGATTATCGAGAGATTGTTCCATACCTTACAGCTCCTATTCTTCGAGTTAAGTACAACATAGTTGATATCGAAACCAAGCTGAAGTATAGTGGGATGGTCATTACATTGATGAGGCTACATCGGAGTCTATTGATGTATTTGTTCACACTCTCCCTAAGGATCAGGCCAAATCTCTTTTTGCTACCATTCAATCAGTGGCAGCAACAAGTTCTCAGCTGTGTGACAGGCCACGTCAAGCATCTCAATACTACAGGTCGTGCTCTTTTTAATCTTCCCACATTGAGTAAAAAGATTTTGTTATTAGAGGAGAGTCAAGGACGTTCTGACAATCATTATTTCATTAGGCCTAGTTTGGATCAAAATAGTATTTGACATTTGGGCCACTTATTACTTCTAGAGATCTCCCAAATAGAACTCAATCGGATGCCTAGTCAGATGAGTATTTTGACATTTGGGCCACTTATTACTTCTAGAGATCTCCCAAATAGAACTCAATCGGATGCCTAGTCAGATGAGTCTGTGTCATGTCAGCCCTAAGCCCTAACTTATTGTAAGTAAAAGATTCCTTAAGGGCATTCCAAGTAGTAGAAATGGAGAAATGTGCAGGCAATGGGCATTGGATTTTCTTTGTAGCACTTCTAGAGTAGCTCTTTTTAGGAGATTTACAACTACTCGTTGGGGCAATGATTGAAGTTCATTCAGGTTTCTGAGGTGGAGACTACTTTACACTCATCATTTTGTTGCAATTCCATTCTAGATCCGATGCTCTTTTTGTGGATATTTTCATAACTACATTTTAGATCTGTCCATTGATTCTCCTTGATGTTATAGAAAGAAGATGTTGTTTGAATTGGAAATTTGTTTTACTTGAATTCTTAACATTGATCGAGTGTAGAACACAGACATGCCAATTGTAGCAAACAATGGTTTGTCATATTTAAGTGATATTATTCTTTAATAAATTTTGTGAGGGTGGGGGCCGGTGAAATTATTGCCCCCTCATTGTGGGGTTCAAGATATTATAGAGAAGTTTACACTCCACTTATCAATGTGCAAGGATTATAATGCCTAATTGTTGCTTTTAGTGGAAAATAAATAATTGGCTCCATTGTGCTGCACATATGCCGGGGCCCAAAGTATGCCAACAATGTAAGTAATTTCTGTGGAAAGTGTTCTGTTATGGTTGAGACTGATGATTTGGATACTTATGAAACATTTGAAATAAGAATGCAAGTAGTTTGCTCTAACATTTCACTCAGTCTTGAAAGATACTCCAATTTTATGCTGCAGATTGAGCAGGGCAGATGGGGCTGTAATATTTGAATCTTTGGCTTATGGAGATATAAGCACAGTAGCATACCTCACCATACACAACATGTGCTGCAGCTTGATTGACAGGTTCTTTCTCTCAAATTGATGTTAGCATCTTTCATTGACACAAGCATCCATATTCATGCATTAAAAACTTCTCTTTAGTATTTGGTATGTATTGGGTGGTTGAAATTTGACAGTTCCGTATGTTCTGGAACGTTCCTGGTCGGAACGATATTGATGTACATTTGATTATTTTAATTATTTATCTTAATTAAATCCTTTGTTAAAAAAACGTACTTTTTAATTTATTTTTTTTGGTCCAGAATGCGTTCCGTTCCGGAACGAGCAACTAAGGTTCTTGCTTATGTGCTGCTTTCTTAGCTTAGCTATTGATTTGCTGTAAATCTGTTCGTAACTGTGAAACTCTACTGCAAAGAAAGCATTCCAAGGCACTCAAATGCATGAAGAGTGCCACATGAAGTTAAGGAATGTGGATAGTAAACACATGTACTCCAGGCTAACCTAAGAGATTAGAGGAATGCGTAGTTTCACTGAAACACGTTTCATTTAATGAACTCCGTTTCAAACAAGTCCATTTCAAATGGACCATATGGAACGGATTTTCATTGAATGAAATGGGTAAAAAAAATTAAACGTTTCAAACCCGTTTTGAAAAGGCATGTCAAATAGGTCCACGAAACATTGGAGGAATGAAAAAAGTACCACCATGCTTTCACTGTGCCACTTTGATAGAACAAGAGTGCATAAATGTGAATAAATCAACACACAGATCCAAGCTTTTGAAAGGGACTATGGGTGCCAAGTACTCTCAATTGGACCAATTGCATCCCAAGCTAGCTGTATTGACCATTTTTTAGTGTTTCAAGTGTGTGTCAGCTTGTGGACCTTCTTTCCCTAAAAATAAAATTGTATTCCTGTCTTACATCGATTTAGCTAAAAATTACTACTATTTTGGTGTTTTAGAATAGGAACTCATGAAGCTGCCTGTGTTTTTATCCAATTGGCAATGAAACATTCACTGCTTATAGTCAACATAAGTCCAAGAATTGGCATGATTGTCTTTGAGTTTAATAATTGGACTGTGAACTATGAAAGGCTGTTAACCAAGTAGCTTGATAGATTTGCTTACATCTTATCTTGCAGCGTGCACATGGACTAAAACTGTAGAAGTTTAACAATAGTCTTGAATTTAGTACATGTCGGAATTTGTGAATGATAGACTATGGATCACAAATAGTCTCTTGTGAGTTTTTGTTATACAAATTCAGTCATAGTGAATGTTTCATTGAATGAAATAGAAAAAATAACTGATGCTTTATGCTCAAAACATGCAAGACATTAGTAATAACACATGCTGTTTTTTCTATTATCGTGCATTCCTCCAATTTTCAAGAAGTCAAGCTTAAACTTGATAAGTAAAATCGCTTCACAGATTTGGCACGACGGAACAGCGCAAAGATTGGCTACCACGTCTTACCTCTTTGGTAAATCTCAAGTTTGGTGGTGAAAGCTTTTGGTTTATTCATGTCTTATGTGATGAGTTAGTTCCTGCCCAATTTATCATATAAGTACCTTGAGAGGTTTTAGGTCTAGTCTTTGTCATAGCTGATTGTGCCCATTGACTCCATAAAGAAAATGAACAAAACTGACTCCTGAGGAGAGTTCTCTATGCATGAATTAGAAAACTTGATTTTGGCATTTTATATGCACGTGGTTTTGAACTATCTTCAGTGATGGTGATGTGTAAAGATATCATGCGATATGGTTTATCTTTTCATAGTGAATTATCCAACTTAGTCACATGCAAATGAGAACCTAATTTATCTAATATGAAAAGTAAAATAAATTGTTGAATTATACAACGAATGTTAGTAAGGATATCTTTTATAAATCAGATACAGCGGGTGACTTCACGATTTAATATCATTACATGTTTTTGGCCTTCATTCTAACTGGATCAGCAATAGAGTGCCATGCATAGGAGCTTTTCTCATGTAGCCAAACCCACTATATTTGGCTGAAGTAATAGGCAAGCTTTTGAAATTCAGACAAGCAGCTGCCAAAAAGAAACCCATCCTGCTGCCAGTATGAACACTCACAAGTGGAATAATCAATTAACTTACAAAATCTATTGACATGTTACAAACTGGCCTTTAAAATATTAACATTTTCAGAGAATCGTTTATGTATCGACAGTACCGAAGTTACCTACTTCATAGTTTTTGCTCAAATATAATTTTCCGTCACTAGATACCGTTGAAGAGTGCTGGGGATGTCTGTGTCTGTGCCTCTCTGACTTTGGCTGGCATGTGATTTTTGACTGCATGCACTTATAGTACGTTTAGATGCTCTAGCTATAGGAGGATGTTGTCCTGTACGGTCTCTGATCTCTATGACGGTCATATGTAAGAGTATGCAGTTTTTTATCATTAGACTCTAGATCTACTTGTGGTCTTCTTCTAGAGAATTCCATAATCTGAGGCTGTGTCCCGATTGTCAGATTGAAATCGCTGGCAGAAATCTCTTTGTAGTAGGGACATCTCACATAGCATAAGGGCAACACATTTGGGATCATCATAGGCGATGAGAGAGTCTGTAAGTGTGCGAGTTTTTGAAATGGCAGTAATATTGCCCACGAATCTCATAGGAAATATGGCATCTGAAAATGAAGTCCTCCTCAGACTCAAACTGCCCCAAAGAACATGTCTGACATATCTTATTACCATGGAAGCGTCTTGTGTCAATAGCAAGCTGGTGTGAAGAAACACAAATCTGTCCCAAAGTAAACATCAAACAGTGTGATAGAAGGTATTATGGTAGGACATGGAAACTTGATGTATCCAGCTCCAAGAAATGTGTTCGATAGAAGTCAGACTTGACGGCCAACTACCCCTGCCAAGTATTGTGAATATAGGCATGATAAATAGATCTTATGATACGCTCATGAGTACTTGTTGGGAGGGCTTAGATTGGGATGCTGAACATGTCCAGTAGGCGGGCTGCCTGAGAACAGGGAGCCCTGACTATGAAGTTGCATCAAAGAGGTGACTGCCATATGAGAGTATCTGTCTGTAGGAAGCATCAAAGCTCTCTTGATATTTGAGTTAGCATAGTGACCTCAAGCCTAGATATACTAGCCTAGTCTGAAGAAGTAAGACCTGTGCACCAAGCTTTAATTGCATACAGTGTTGTGGGAGTGGACACATACTAGGAGCATCATGAATATAGTCTCTAAAACAGAACCTCTCCAGCTGGACTAGGGAACCTCTCTAGTCAAGCCAATGTTGCATGCCTCATGCCTCATAGGTGTAGGAGGACACCACCTTCAAAGGCTGGCCGTTGAAAATAAGCCCTTGTCTTTGCACAAAGGCTTTGGAAGTATTCAAGACGATAACATTGCTCTTTGAAATATTCACCCTCAATTCCCATCTAGAGTGTACAAACTGTCGAGGTGTCACTAAAGCCCGTCTCTAGTCCGTGAGACTAGAGTCACATCATCAACATATAGTAGGATGACAATCAAAATATCTCCAAGGAGGCTACAACCCAAACCCTCACCCGCCACGTTCATGATGCTCATGAACGATGTCCTGCGTGACTATATGGGCAAGTTTGTTGTCAATTTTATTGACGACATACTGGTCTATAGTAAGACGGTTGTGGTGCATGAGGTTCATTTCCAGACCGTATTTGGCAAGCTGCAAGAGACGGTCTTTTATGCCAATGCTCAGAAAACTGAGTTGTATAAGACTCGTGTCGAGTATTTGGGTCACGTAGTGGCGGCACTGGGTATTTCAATTGACCCTGCCTAGGTGGTTGTGGTCAAGAAGTGGCCAATAGCTTATTCCAAGGTAGCTGCTCCTTTAACGGATCAGTTACTGAATAACAACACTGTGGTTTGCTGGGATGCTGAGGCTCAACATAGTTTTGACAACTTGAAGGAGGCTGTTGCCATAGCTCCAGTACTTAAGATTGTTGATACCCAAAAACCTTTCGACCTAGAGACGGATACTAGTGGCTTTGCCATGGGGGCAGTGTTGAGTCAGGAAGGTAGATCAATAGCCTTTGAAAGTAAGAAATTGATGTCACCGCAACTAAAATATCCCATAGATGAGCAGGAGCTGTATGTGATCATACATGCGCTCAAGGTGTGGCGACATTATCTGTATGGTACCAAATTTTATGTGTATAGTGACCATCATACTTTGAAGTACTTCTGCACTCAACCAGATTTGAGGGCCGCCAGGCTCGGTGGGCCAAGTTGATGCAGGAATTTCATTTGGAAATTCCCTTCCGAACAGGGAAGGAAAATGTGGTCGCTGATGCACTATCTCAAATACTGCATTAAATGAGCTTTACTATAATGGACAATGCTCTCATGGAGGAGATCAAGAGAGCTTAGTAGAGCGACACACATTGTCAGTGTGTGTGGCCTGATGCCCGCAAGGTAGTCGACCAAGCGAAAGAGTCAGTTGAGGCTGTTGCTTTCGTAGAGGCACACACCAGTACATATCTGACATACACCGTGAAGGATGGTATGTTATTGAGAAACATAAAGATTTTTGTGCCAGACGTGAAGGATCTTCGTCCTAAGATACTTTAAGAATGCCATGATAGTCTCTGCGTAGGGCACCCGGTATTGATAAGACTAGTGAGCTAGTCAGAAGGCATTATTTTGGCCACGATTGTAGCGAGACGTCAGAGAGTACGTCCAGCGTTGCACGGCTTGTCAGATGAACAAGGCTGAGCAGGTAAGTCCTCCGGGCTTGCCACATCCACTAGAGATTCCTACAGGAAGCTGAGAAAGTATCTCCATGGATTTCATTGTTGGGCTACCCAGGACCCAAACGGGATTGAATTCCGTTATGGTAGTGGTAGATATATTTTCCAAGATGGCTCACTTCATCACAATGACCAAGAAGGTCATAGCTCTGTAGGTTGCTGAGTTGGGAACACAGTTGCAAATGAGTAGCTCCGAGCATCCTTAGACAGATGGTAAAATAGAGCGAATGAACCAGGTCTTGGAAGATATGCTTAGGGCATATGTTAGTGGTACACAAATAGACTGGGTAAAGCATCTACCGCTATTGGAGTTTGCGTACAATGACAAGAGACATGCGTCCACACTGGATTGAGTCCATTTGAGCTCAATAATGGTTTCAGGCCGCTGAGTTCCTGCAATCATAGGAATTCCGCGTAAGGTACCTAGCGCTGTAGAGTTTCTGACTCCATCAACTCCCAATTATTTGTATTCTTTGATAGCTCCAATAGATGCACCTTTGAAATTCATTGATATTTTTTAATTGGAAAACCATCGCTTCTGTTTTCTCCAAATTGACGAGTGGATTTGTGTCAAAGCCTCAAGTTGTAGGCTATGTAAAGTGTTTGCTAAAAGGACCACATCATCGGCATACGGCAAAAGTTTGATGACATAATGTAAAAGCTTTGCACCACCTCCTCCTTCCTCATCAAGAACAAGTTTTGGCTTCTTTATCTAAATGCCAAATAAAGTGGGAGAAAGAGAGAAAAACCTTTTTTTACTCTAATATTGCTAAAACTTTCAGCAATAAAATCATTGAAGGTAGGACTTTTGCTAGCACCTTTTCATGTCTCAATTTCAGTCAATCTTTCCCTTAACTTTTGTTGCGGGCTCTATCAAATGCCTTGTGAAAGTCAACAAAGCAAGATTTGATTGTGTATTTCTACTTTATTTGATGATAGCCCTTATATTAACCAAACGGCTAGTAGTAGGTTGCATTTTTCTAGAACTACCTTGTTCCATAGTCCGCTATCCATTAGTTTTCACCCACCTATGTTTGCTCTTCAAAATATTACCCCACAATCTTGCAAAAAATGGCCTATCATGATAGTTCTATATTTTGAAGTATAGATGAATCGCGATTCACATTTTTTTTTTGTAAAATATATGCCATATGGGTATTAATAGAAAGAGAGCTTACCCTGAAGCTCTTATTGGTCCTATAGATTGCATGAACCTATCCAGGTCTTCAATTTCCTTTCATGAGTGCTTTGCCATCCCTTAGAGCTGCTCATTTTCCATCACCTCTTCAATGTTTGACTTTTATCCATTCTTTCCTTACCTCTGCTTCTTATATAGGAGTAAGGTCTTCCTCCACGCACACTTGAGTAGCCCTTCTTTTCCCCCCTATTATAGAGAACAAATTTTCTATTCTGGGGGATAGATGACTTCACCGGACGTATTCTATTTTACCAATGATCTTCTACCCAATGCAAAAAGAATGCTTGATATCCTCTTTTTCTACTCCCATTTGTCAAGCAAAAATTTACCAATAGAATAACAAGTTTCTGGCAATAAGCACCTGCAATGTGAATGTATCAAGGGAATGTTACCAAGACAATGTCAAAGGCATCTTTGGAGATTCAAAGCAAAGATGTGAATCTACCTCTAGCACCTACTCTAGCATACACCATGCAATTTTGAAGAAAAATTAAATTGAGACTAAGTCTATGGTAAACCTTGTTTACTTCACAAACGTACTAGAATCTAGTACAAAAGGTAGAAATGAAAGTCACTGTTTCGATAGCAAAAAATGGAGGTGAGGTACATGACTCTTTCAATAGTTCAAGATGAAGGGTATGAAAGCATTGTCATGCATTAATAGATTCACGTGTGAAAATTTCTTATGACATAAATGTTGACTATGAAGTTTGTGCTGCAATGGTCGAGTACACTCCCTAGGGTGTGAATTGCCTAAGTATTGAAATTTTGGGATACAATACAGATTAATGTTCCCTTTATTTTGTCAAAAAGTCTAGGAACTACATCCTCCCAAATCATCTAAAGAATTGGATCGATTATTGTGCATTGTGAGTGATTGCAATGAAGCACACAATTGACTTTTCTTTTTAACCTACCACATCATTGGATGGACGAGACACTTTGGCTCAGTTAGTAAGTTAGAAAATGATTGAGCCCTCCCTCTAGCGCCACAAATGTTTATAGATTCTCTACTTCAGAATCTGTTGGTTTTTTTTGTTTCTTTCTCGTGTTCGTGTTTTGGTTCTTTCTTCTTATTCCAAAACAGTTTCGAGGTTGGTTCTGCATGTTATCAAGCTTCGTGGGCATTCATTAGATATGTTCTTGTTATTACAATGCCCAAACCAGGCAGAATGGATTGATTAACGTTGTAGTATTGTCCTGCCTGTCAAAGGACACTCATGTTTGTCACTCTTGCACTGAAGCACATGCATAAACAACCACAATCAGTCAAGCATGCATGCCAAAACGTTCAACCATCAGTTCAACATGCAAAACCGTTGAACAATGACTAAAATCCTACTCTAATGCTGCGAAAACGAACTGAAATCAGATCCTAAACACTGCTAAACTTGCATAAATCCACAAAACAAGAAACAAAAAACTAATCTACAATATTTTAGAAGTCCAAGAATCAAAAAACCAACCAGTCTTTTGATTCTTGGACATCCCAAGAACATCAAGAACAGGGCTGTAAGGAGATATGCAAGAACTACACCACAAACCCAGCCTATGTAGTTTACCTGAATGTTGATTCCTACATTAATCCACAAACGAGAATTGAAATCCTGTCCACCCTAGGAAAGCAGAAAATCTAATCCACTCTACGAACCCCACAACTACACACAAAGGAGGGAAGGGCAAGATCATGAATGCATTCACTCAAGAAACAAGCATGATCAAGGAGCTCAATGGATGCACCAAAACTCGTGGAGGCTCTTCCCATTTCAGCATGGAGTAGGTACATTTTACAAAAAGCTCATCTTCACAAAGAGGGAGTCTCTTAAATAAGCAAGAGAGCTCCTTAGGTGGCATCCTAGTGTCATTTCCACATTACACAGATTACAAATGGAATAATGCTCTCCACTAGAGGTCACCATCAAAAGATGGCTCACTCTACTTTCTTTAAGAGGGGTCTACTTGCATTTATTACTTTGTCTAGAAATACTAGTTCCTACATGGTCATTCCATCTTCCGGGATTCACAATGAGGCTTACACAGTTTCTACTTGACAGTACTGACTAGTATTCCTCGGCTCTCAGTCTTCGTTCGTCTCGTCTTCTCAAAGACCTCCTCGGTCTAAGGTGAGAGGTGCTCTTGGGTAGCTCTGGCCGAGCATCTTGGGGATTCTCAGAATCAGCCAACATCATCCCACCCCTAATGTGTTGCAGGACCCACTGCAACTCATATTGAATGATGTCGCTCTGCTTTGCATTGGCATTTTTTATTGTCACTTGGAAAAGCGTACATCCTCGTTCGCTTGCATAAAAGTTTATTGTAGCCGGTCTTTATCGAAAACGGTTTTCGCAACTTGCTGCAATGTAATCAGAATGTCTTATTGTTGTAAGTGGTTGACATTCTCAAAATTGGAGAGCTTCCAGCAGCTTCACAACTTGCATGCCTGAGTGCTTTCCATGTGTCTCTTTGTTTTGTCACTTGTATCTGTCATTGACGGTTTCATCTTTGGTTTCTTGGCAGATTCTAACTTCTGGGAGGTCTGTATCCTCCATTTGCTTCTGGGTGTTTCCGTGGTTTTTCTCTCAGTTGAAGTTCCAGTCTCAAGAAAAACCTTCATTCTGCAGGTTGCACAAACTTTGATTGTCAGTCTCAAGGGGATGGGCTCATCATCAAAAAATTGGTGGTAGGAACAGATTTGGGTGGATTGGTAAGAAAAGACAAAGTTATTTGCATTATGAAGCTGGTGAATTGCATGGTAATGTAGAAGTTTACTTCTCGAGGGAGCAGCAGGTTGAGCAGTTGGGTGCTATGGTGCTTGTGAGGATCCTATCGTGATTCATAACTGACGTGTCGGGTAGGTAGGATCTTGTTGGGTTGTTTTGGACAGACTTTGAAACTGTGTTTTCTGACACAGTCGGGACGCTTGGCGCGGTACTTGGTCTTGACTGGGCAATAAGCCATGAAATGGCCGGTTTCACCACAGGTGAAACATTTGTTGTTCAATGGCCCTTGTATAACGGCATAGCCATCTTGTATGGCTAATGGTTCTGGACTTTCAGGTGGATATTCATGATAAGTCAAGGAATGTCCAGATTGTGACGAGTGTTCTTCATATTGTTGGACTGTATGTGCTTGGATAGGCTGATATGAAGGACAAGCATCAGCAGGATGCGTAGCCCAACTTATTTTAATCTGAAAAAAAAAGACAAGAATGAAGAATTAATGCTCAAGGCATCTACTTCGTCTACTTCTGTATCTGCGTCTTCACTCATCAACTTATTCACCCATTCACCTGAATACGCAAATGGTATCCAGTATATATACATTATATTACAGGTGTGCAGATGTGGAAAGTACAGTGGATGTGTTGTCTGTAAGAGATCATGGGTGGCCACAGTCGTTGTCCAGTCTATTAGCGCAGCTGCATGGGGTGAGCGTGAAAAGGTGCGACGTCAGTCAGTGTTGAAGTGACCGTTGGTGATGACGTTTCGCTTGTCACCATAATCTGTGTAAAAACACAATGTCGCGATTCTTTCGTCTTTTATTCGTCTGTGCGAATTTGCATGTAAATATGCAGGCTGTGCGACAATGTTAGTAAATATGCAGCATGAATGGAGGCAGATTAAAATGGGATTTAAGGAGAGTAGAAGTAATAAATCCAACAGGTTCAGCACCATAAAAATGAGTTTGTGCTCGTGAAGACTCGGCTCTATCAGGCTCTTGTTCTGTCAATGGGTTTGTGAATGGCTCGTGGAGTTGGGACCACATTCGGTAGAATCTATAACGTCTGATTTGTTCAGCTTTAGGGGACCTCATTTCGTATGGATAATCTGTTGGAATATCTGGATTAGTGTGGTGGTCCATTGGTTACTATTGTGTCTGTTTGATGTTCGACATGAGTTTCTGGTGTTTTTGGATTTTAAGGGTTTTTTTTTGTTCGAAAAAAGACGCATAAAAAACACAAAAAGATGCGAAAATTTTCTCGAAAAAATCTCGAAAACTGTTCGAAAAATCTAGACAAAAACCTCAAACAAGACACGGAAAACTGATCAACAAATCTAGACAAAAATCTCAAAAAAACATAAAAATTTTTTTTCAAAAGAATACGCAAAATCTAGAAAAGAACTCAAAAAACACGAAAACAGTCGAGAAATATTCTTGAAAAATTCCAGAAAAATCTCAAAAAACACAAGAAAAATTCCGAAAACAACTCAAAAATTCTAAAGAAAAATCTTGAAAACAATCTAGAAAAAACACGAAAATATTCACGAAAAATTCTAGAAAACAATCTAGAGAAAACACTAAAATATTTTTGAAAAATTCTAGAATACAATCTAAAAACAATTCGTGACAAAAACTCAAAAATTCTCGAAAAAGGAGTTCAAAAAAATGTAGGAAAATCTAGAAAAATCTCGAAAAGATGTGAAAAAATTCTCGAAACAATCTAGAAAAAACACGAAAATATTCGCGAAAAATCTCGAAAACTCTAGAAAAATTCATGAAAAGGCTCAAAAATTGACAACAGGCTCGAAAGAGTCTAGAAAATATCAAAAAATACGAAAATAATCTAAAAAAGAGCCTAAAAAAATTCGAAAACTCTAGAAAATATCACAAAAAGGCTCAAAAAATGCGAACAGGCTAAAAAAACCTAGAACAAATCTAGAACAATTACAGAAAAAATCTTGAACAAATCTAGAAAAAAATATTAAAAAAAATCTAGAAAAAAATCTCGAACAAGTGACGAATAAATCTCGAAAAATGGAAAGAGACACGAAAGAAACTCAAAAAACCTCAAAAAGACAAGAAGGAATCTCAAAAATGGAGACACACACGAAAGACACACATGAAAGAAACTAGAAAAATTGGCAAACAAAACTAGAAAACGAAACAACACGAAAAAAAAAAACGAAAAAGACTCGAAAAAGAACGAAGTCGTGAAGAAAACTTGAAAAAAAAAACTCGCAAAAAATTGAAAAAGAAAAAGTCGCGAAAAAGAGCTAGAAAAAAATAAAGTGACAAAGAAAACTAGAAAAAATCTCGAACAGACAAGAAGAAAATTTGAAAATGGAGACACACAAAAAATGGAGACACACACGAAAGAAACTAGAAAAATTGGCAAACAAAACTAGAAAACGAAAAGAGCCAAAAAAATGAAAAAAAAACGAGAAAGGCTTGAAAAAGAATGAAATTGCGAAGAAAATTTGAAAAAAAAAGAAGTCGCGAAAAACTGGAAAAGAAAAAGTCGCGAAAAAGAGTAAAGACACACGAGAAATGAAGACGCACACGAAAGAAACTAAAAAAATTGGCAAACAAAACTAGAAAACGAAATGATGAGAAAAAAACGAAAAAAAATGAAAAATGCTCGAAAAAGAACGAAGTCGCGAAGAAAACTTGAAAAAAAAAAGAAGTTGCGAAAAACTGGAAAAGAAATAGTCGCGAAAAAGAGCTAGAAAAAAATAAAGTGACTTAGAAAACTAGAAGAGATCTTGAAAAGACAAGAAGAAAACGCGAAAAAAAAACTCCAAAAAAAAGTGGTATAGAGTTTTTTTTTTTGTTTAAATTCGAAGGCTCTGGAGAGATGGTGGTGCGTTCAAAATTGCAATCAGAGATCTCGGACCAGTCGAGATTGGAGTTAAGTGATCCGGTCGAGAATTGATCGAATTGTCTTGGTTGAGATCTAATCACGTCCTTCGGTCGAGATTTGAACCAGAACCCATCGGTCGATATCTGACGCAAAGCCTCCAGTCGAGATCTGACATAAGTCTCCGATCGAGATTCAAATAGAATACTCTGGTTGAGATCTGACTGGAATGCTTTGGTTGAGTTCTGAGTGAAGAGCTCCGGTCGAGTTTGAACGCTTAGAAAAAACACGATAAAAACGCGAAAAAAATACAAAAAGATTAAGAAGAAAACACGAAGAAACTTGAAAAAACTAGAAAATACACTAAAAATTTCAGAAAAATACACAAAAAGACTCAGATAAAACACAAAAAAACTAGAAAAAAAAACTAGAAAAAAACACGAAAAGAATACGAAAAAGACTAGAAAAAATCTCGAAAGTTATTTGGTTTGGACTTGATCCGGTCCGGTCGAGATGGTGAAGGAAACTTTCGATCGAAATCTGACGCAAGATCTTCGGTCGAGATCTGACATAAGTTCAAAACATTCAGGTGATACCTGCCACCATCCCACAAATTGCACGAGTTAATACTGTTGGGAGTCGAGCGGTGCTCCGATACGAATGATAAGAATCGTGAGAAGAAAATTCACGAAACATTCGTAACTCTCTTTCGAGATTCGGATGGAGTTCAGATGCGTTCGCGGGGCACTGCCAGCTGAAACCCTCCTACAATCCTCCAGAGGGTAGTCAGGTACTACTAATCTACGTTCATAAAATTAATATAGCATTCGACTTCATTTCAACCAAGGTGTGGAATTCAAAGAGAACAAGAAAACTCAGACATATTAAAAATAAACAGCATAAGCATTCGACATCCAAGATTAGACACAACCAGAAAAATAATCTATATTGATTTTCTCTGATTTCTTTAGGGCACTGCATGCAAATCCACGCAGTGCGTTGGTGTGAGATAAGCACGGTTCTCTCATGAGTAGTAGTCTCGTTTCACTAGCGGACAATTGGATCTTCTGATCCTAGACAGAATTATTTTTCTCGCACACAGACGAAGCTTCTGTCTATGTTCGTCTTGATTGCTTACTAGCATCAGACTACTTCTTGTTGTTCTTTTTGACTTGGTTACACACTGTGTATCCTATTGATATATGTCAAGTATTATTCAGTAAGTACAGTCTCTCTATGCAAATCTAAGATTAGAGTGATTAACCATCTATAACTAACCAGAGAATTACAAGAGTGGCAATTTAGCCACAATCTAGGGAGTATCTGCTGACGTCATGCCATCAGGTCATATCTCTGTCAACTCGAGTTGGTCCCTTTTTATAGTAGAGAGGAGGACTTTGGCCTCTAAATCCTATTGGTCCAGCTTTGCCTCTCTTTTTATTCAAATTTAAAAAAGTGTGGGAACCATCAAAACTGGAGGGAGACCCAACTTTATTCACTAACTTGACATTTAGGCCCTACGACATTAAAAGTCCCGCAAAAAGGCCTAAAGTCCTTTTATTAACTTTTAATTGATCAGTCAAATAACTACTTGATCATTGGGTTGGACTTACACACACAGGGTGCCAAATCCCTCTCACTTATTAACTAGGGTTAGGGTTGCCTTGGGATCCGCAAACCCTCCAACAGTATTCCCCACCAAAACTGGTGGCGGTCCCATGACACCTGCAATATGCAGTTATTGGGGACTTTTATTGGCTTCGCACCGAATCTTGATTAAATGATACTGCACCTTCTCCATAAAGTCGAGGCGTGCAGTATTGAAATCCAAATTGTGGGGCAAGAAACAACGGTGGGCTCCTGCAATCCACTTGGAGGTTGTCCATGAGGTGAAGCGGGATTCCCAAGAGCCTCCCATCATAGCCGCACGAAAGTAGAGACGAGCAACCGACAACTGATCTTTGATTTGCTTTGAGGCCATCGGCTTATTTGGATCGAATGCCAGAGGAGGGAGGCAATTGTCCCATTTGGTTGCCATTGATGCCAACAGAGTTAGATCTTTAGCAAACATTGCCGATTGTCACACTGTTGGATATGGAGAGTGGACATACTCTCTCTGATATGCTTGTAAAGCATGATGGAAGTCCACTGAAATGGTCCAGTTGTAAGGCTAATGGATGATTGGCCATTTGGACATATGGATGGTGATTTTGTCCATAGCCAACTCCAAATCTTTCCATTTCTTTCTTCGCGGCATTGGCACGTAATAGGGATCGACCTGCAATTGGCGAGGGCTGGCGACGTAACTCCTAATTGATTCCGAAGTTTTCTCAAAAACCGTGATTCTCCATGCCGGCTGCTCTCCCAGTGCAGGTATTTTGTCCAACTCTTTGCCGGCCTCGATCTCGGAGGTCTTAAATTTCAGAACCCATCCACCACGCGAGGACTCATGCGGATGTTGCTTTAAGAAGGTCTAGATCTGGTCCTCGACACTGATGGGCCTTCTGAATAGAGGTCTTGTCCTTGATGAGGATGGACCCGCTTGTACTACCGGTATGGTTGGCGGTTGATCTGCTATATCTGGAGCTCCCCCCTGGTCCATGCTCGAATCAATCCCTCTATCCATTGGTACAGCTTCTTGGCGCGGGGAGAGGGATAATTGCGGCATGACCGGGACGGGGATTTGTGGTCCGGCTTCCACCACTTGAGCGGCTGCTTTTTCATAGGCGGTGATGGTCTCTTTTGCCTTTGCCAACTCGGTTGAAGCCGATCCTTTGAACCTATCAAAGCGGCCTTGGAATCCTTGAAGGGCCACTTTGTATGTCTCCACTTTTTTGAATAAATATCAGCCTTATCTTCATGCTGTTTGGCTATCTTCAGCTCTCAATCTAGCTGGACAATTTTCTGGCTGATCAAATGTTTTCGGACCCCAGATCAGAGATTTTCTACTCCATTTCTTTCTTCTTATCCAGTATAGACTGGATCACTTACCCAAGGCCTGAAACCAACCCTAGAGCATCACCATAATCGATGGTCGTGGTGGTGGCAACAGCAGGAGGACTTGATGGTATTGTCCTTGGTTGGCATGGAATAGGTGCCCCGGTCTCTTCTTCTTCAAAAATATCCTCCTCTTCAAACGCTTCAGGCATTGTGGCATCGAACTGTTTTGGTGATTTTACAGTTGTGTCGACCCAAAGTGTGGCTGGGCTACCTTGTGTGTGAGGTTGCTGGTTGGCATCTTCGACATCAACAGTAGATTCATGGATATGTCCGAATCCTCTTCCAAGGGATTGGGGTTCAGAGGGCGCTGGGCTCTGGGGCATTTCAAAGATTTCGGTGGCCCCAAGGGGGTCGGAATCATCGAACATATCCATAAAGAACTGTGTGTTGGGTGAGGTGGCTTCAGTGTGCGGAGGTGAGGCAGCCTGGGCAGCTGTGATGGGAATGGTAGGCCCAATGGTCACAGACTATCCTTGTATGGGAGCAGAGGCGAGGGAAGCATCATAGGCTAGGGGGATGGGAAGTTCAGTGCGAACAGCAGCAGGGGGTGGAAGCGCAACTGACGAGGTATGCCTAGTGTGACATCGTGACGTGGAAGGCGAGTCAGTAATTACGATCTCGCTGCGTGGACGACGACGACTATGAGAGCTTGAGGCCTGATGAGATGATTCTGCTGGTGCTTCTTCGTAGACCGAAAGCACAGAATCCAGGTGGAAGCCATGGATTCTGTTTTCTAAGTGAGAAGCGGCTAAAAGGGACAATAAAGTGCCAGCAGCAAACTGCTGCTTAGTATTGGCCTTAATAGCTCGTTTGAACTCACCAGAAATAGTCTTGAACCAATTATATGGTTCAAGAGGGGCTTTGTCCAACTTAGTGTGGGATTCCACTATCTTGTGAAGGATTTGAGATGTGATGCGGTCTTTCTTGAGGTTGCCAACCATCAGAAAATTATTCAATAGCTGGGCAGCTGCGTGGATGGAAGGCTCAGTGATGGCTTCCAAAAGGTAGCCATCATTGGTCCAGTGCAGATTGTTGGTGAGGTCAATAAATGGCTTGATGGCCTGTTTGGCGTGCTTGTGATTGGGTGAGGCCTGCGTACCAGATGATATTTCTAGAGCTGCAAGGGCGGCCTCAGTGACGCGCACCTTGTGTGTGGCTCCCTGAAAAGTGATATAGAATTTGGATTTCTCTTCTTTCCACGTAGTGAAGGCAAGAGTGATGAAATCCATATTGATACGACCCACAAAAACTCTCTCATGAATACCCATTGCAGTGAGTAAAGGCTCCGCAAGGGTCATCCACTGAGTGACCATGCTTGTGCTAGGAAGAATCATGATGTCTGTTGCAGATGGGACATCATGATGGATAGTATAGCGTGGAGATTGGGAAGTATCGATAGAAGACATGATGACCAGAAAGGAATTATAAACGCGTGAAAGTATATCAGATGGCAATGCAGGAAATTTGGAAGTCTTTGTAGAAAAATTTGCAAGAGCTTCGCTAGCACAAGTGAGGAATGAATCGAATTCAGCCAATTTATAAGTGAATTTGGTGGGTCCATTACATTAAATACTAGTTTGGCTGATCAGTTCTGAACAGAAATTTGCAGACATGTGCAGTACTGTAAAAATAGGCTATAAAAATCTCGACGAAGGTTCTAAGGAGCTGAATCTATCAGGCGAACATTTTCCAGGGCTGGCGAAGGATGAACCTTCGCCCAGGAGGGTCCTTCGCCTAGGTGCTGTCATAAATGCATTTTTTCGCAATTTGAACCTATGGACAACCTAATTTTGACATTTTAAGATCATCTAGCCGATCAGCGAAGGTTCATAATGAGGTTATGATGCTCAGCGAAGGTTTCCAAAATGACATATCACTGAACATTTGCCTGACTCAAAAATTGGATTTTCTCTTGTCAGGAACCTTCGCCCATCTTGATAAGTCCATGCAAAGCAATCTTGATACTTAATAAGTAACAAGCGGAGTGCTTGATATTGTTCAGGAGTAAGTTGTGATTCCACTTGTATAATCTTTTCCGGTTCTCCTAGTTCGGCAAGATTCATTGGTTGCATCCTAGCTGGGCCATCGTAAACCTCTTTAGATTCCAGTATGTGTTCTTCAGGTTCACGATGTGCTTTAGGTAACATAATACCCACATCATCCATTGTATAACATTTAAAATGCTTTGGCATATCATGCTGGACTACATTTGCTTGTTTTTTTTTCGAAAAGACTTGTCTTGGATCTTCGTTTAGTCTTCTTAGCAGGAATTGATCGTGGAGGTGATGACTTTCAAGATGATAATTCTTTCTTCACAGGTGAAGACTTCCTAGACGATGATGTCTTGCTGGAAGTCTGACTTGAAGAATCATTCTGGACTTTTCCTTTGTCTTTATCCAATGGAGGTGGCACTTCCTTTGAATCAATCCTCCGAGGGGGATTTTTCCATTTCAGGACCGTATTATAATGTTGCTTAGCTTGTTTCTTCATCATCGAACCTGTGATCCTGTCTCCCTTCAATATAACTGCTTTGGGCGGTTTGATTGTTGGTTCATCGGGAACATTACGCACTCCAAATCTGGTCGGATCCATATGATTTAAAATCTGCTCATCCGTAAGTTGTGCATTGCCATCATAAGTCAAGGCATGGCTCACTGGTATGAGATCATCCTCAATTGGATTTGGTATAGGTTCTGTTGATATCCAGACTACATTCAGCACATTTAGTGGAAACGTGATTGGTGTATCCAAAGTTCGATCTAATAAGGAAATCTCACTCAACTCTGATTGAATATCTTGTTGACACATATATCCTGCTGTACAATCAATTGTTGCAAGAGCTTCATTCCAATTGATAGTATCCGTTTGAGAATCGTAGTGAACTCCCAATTTTTTCTCTGGTCAATCACAAGTGTGATCCGTTGTTGATGAATCATCATCTTCTTTTTGAACCACTGGTTTGATAGTCCAAGTCGTTTAACTGCACATTCACGATTTTCAAAAGTGATTTTTCCGGTGCCCCAGTTATGAATTACTTGCGTAACTCGTAAGCATGGACATCCTAATAGAACTCGGTAGACATTTGGCGCTTCTGGTAAGTCCATCACGACAAAAGTAATGACGAACTGTACTCCTGCAATCCTGACAGGTATATCTTCCACCATTTTTTGTGGACGAACTGTCATTTGATCAGCTAGCTTAATAGCAAAAGTAGCAGGTTTGATCTTTGTAAGGCCCCATTTTGCACATGGCCTTATAGAAATCAGGTTAACTCCTGAACCGCCATCTATCACGGCTGCTTCTTTAGGAAATTGTCTATGTTGTATCGGTAGAGTGATGTTCTTTTGTTCACTTTCCCAAGCGGCTCCAACATGAAGTACATCGTTAGATTCTTCAAATCCAGCACAAAAAAGTGGCTCTTGATGGACTTCTGGTTCTTCTTGAGCTAACTTTTGCACTAAGACTTCTTTTGCTTTTGGCACCAACTTTAGGAACTCTCCCAATGAAATATTGATCTTGCTAGACAAAATGTTCATGAGTAATTCTGTATGCGGTGCTTCCAGTTCAGTCATCTTGAAAGGTTCTTCATGATGATGTAATTGATCATTCATATCCATACGTAAATTTCTTGGAGGCTGCAATGGTGAAGACCGAACTTTAGTTGTTACTTTAGCAGCTTCAAGTTCCTCTTCTTCTTGCAGATGTTTAATCCACTGTCTCATATCCTGATATCTTTGTTTTTCTGCATTAAGACTTAAATAGACTCCCGATGTTGTTGGTGTATCATTCAATGGTATAGAATCAGCAGATACTGGATCCACTACTGGTTCTTTTTGCTTTTGTGCTCTGGTGACCACCATCAAGGGTGCACTTGGTTTATTCTGAGCTATTGATCCTTGCTTGATTGTTATCAAATTTACAGGTGTTGTAGTTGGTGGTGGCTTTGGTCTTGCTGACAATCTTTATAGCAATGCTCATATCCACAATCATGACAGAATGGTACAAATTTTTCTTTATTTGGACATTCTGCAACTCTGTGATTTTCTCCACATGCAAAGCATCCAAGTGGTGCTCTGGTCCAACTTCTCGAGGCTTGTTGTTGAGCGGCAGCATAAATGGCATACTGTTTTGAAGATCCACCTTCTTGATCATTACCATAGCTCCATTGCTCAACACTTCCGTAAGGTTCTGGTTCCATCAAATTGGCAGGAGGAGCAGAGTGTTTTGGTGGGGCTGGCAAAGCTAAACGTTCCGGGTATCCAAGAGTAGATTGTCGCAGTCTTGCTGCTGGATTTCCTCCATACTATGGTTCTCGATATCCCATCTGGGCATATCGTTGCTGAACTAACCGAGGGTTGAAGTTGCAAAAAGCAGTCTCATGTTCAGGTGAATTACACAGATGGCAAACACTGATTTCCATTTGTTTTTTCAATTGAGGACACTCGTTCATTGTGTGATTTCCTGTACAAATAGAACACCAGATATTTTCCCTGGTAGGAAAAGTCTTTGCAATCTTCTCAGGTTCCTTGTTTGCTTCTCTGTGGAAATTTTTCAATGCTTTCATCTTCTCATCAAATTGCAACTGCAACTTTTCCATTTGTTTTTGCTGGGTCTTCCCAAGTTTCTCGAACTCATTGAGCATCATTTCTGCAATAGCATTGGCATTCGTTGATGCAATAGTGGTGGATGTTGTAGTAGTCTGCCCTGTTGTATAAGGCAACATAATGACATTCGGCTCATCATATGAATCTTCATCCTCCTCTCGAATTGCATCGTCCATAGCATTTTGCAAAAGTGCGTACTCATTATGGCGTTTCAGCTCACGTCTGATCCGTTTAGGTAGACCTGACAAAAACCATATATTCATGGCATTTTCATTAATCAGCTCATGTTCGCATTAAGATCTGAGACGTTTCACCCTTTCGATATAATCTCGAACCATTTTCCGCTTTCCCATTTTAACTTTACTTAAAAGTAGAAAAGGGTCTTCCATAAACTTTCGAAGTTTGAACCGTGTGATAAGGGCTCATTTAACAACCTCCCAATCTGTACGTTCCGTTTCATCTTGGTTATATCAATTATGAAAGATGCTTTAGAACCTTAGAAAGGAGATATATACTTAGGATGGAGATCATTCTAAAGTTGGATCAAAGTTCTATTGTGAAAACTATGCCAAAACTAGTTGAAGAGGGAGTGTGAGAGATTTCAACTAGTTTAGTCTAGTTTAGTCATATTTTGGTAAATTGTCAATAAGAGGCCAAAACACATTTTAGACTTAGAGATAAACTTTTTGAAGTTATATTAGTTTGAAATACATTCAATAAACACTTTCTGAAAGTGTGGGAATGTTGGTAGTCTAGTTTGAGAGAGATTCAAATTTGAACTTTGGGTACATTGAATCTAGACCCAAAAATAGTAGGGTTTACATTTTGGAGGGAAAGCCAAGTGGCCAAATAGGGTTTGGACACTCTATAAAAGGATGTAACTCGTGGAGAGACACATCTTCCCTCTTCTCTCTCTCATTTCATCATTATACATGGTTCTCTTTGGGTTCTACTACTCATTGGTGCACTATCTTGATGTTATCTTGCAATCTTGTGTGTAGAATGCTCATTTATTGCTATTTTCAGTTCCATATGTGTGAAATATAGTAGGGTACTGTAATTGTATGAAAAACAAATATATTCTATGTTTTGGTTCATGTTTGATCAATATCTCTTAGAATTTGCATCTCATTTTGTATGTAGATGCTGATTTATCTACATTGGCAGGATTGTTGGTTTGCTCCTTTTTGTAACCAAAGATCAGGGACATGGATTGGATCTTGAATGATTTGAAATCCTTCATAGTGTCATACTAGTATAATTGAATTATTCACCTAGACATTTGCGATTTGTGAGTCATTGGCAATTAACTTGAGTACTTGATTACTCCGAGATGAAGTTAATTGGTAAAACGATCAGTGTGATGTGGATTCACCAGGAACTGATGGTTTTTGAATTATATTGTTTGTAAGATGCATGATTAGTGAATCATTTGGATTCATCAGGAAAATTATGTGCATTGGATATATATTATTCTTGGGATAGAGTATTCCTTAGTTAAGGAATAGACTCATTAGTGATTGTATCCCAGAGCACTCAATCGGATAACAAATCATAATGATCCAAGAATAATATCTGAATTGATATTCAGCAGGACTTTGGGTATCTAGATTTGATTCTAGGCTGTAATCTAAAGTTTTTCTAGTTGAAGATGATTGTCATTTTGGTATGCGTTCAGTCTTTAAAAACCAGTGGTTAATAGACCTTGAATCTTGCACTTCAGTTAAAGAATCATGTTTCAAGAATATTTTTAAATCTAGTATTTTCTTAGTGGAAAGATTTTTGAATGATTCTTACTTTTCCTTAGTTATGTTGGACATATACTCCAGTATCCTGTAAATGATTATGGTTTTGGATTCTAGAAAATTATGATTGACGAATCATATGAATCTAAATGTTTATGATTGACGGATCATAAATAGATACTTAATTATTGTCAGAGGATTTAAAAGAATGGTGATGATTCTTAAGTGTGATGATTAATTCTTGATCTATGATTTGAGTAAGAATTCAAATCAGTGTTTTGAATCTCTCTACTCCAGTATCTTATTGAGAGCCTATGGATCTCACGGATATTCTCACAAGATAAATTATCTTATTTGTGAAGAATTTAATTAGTCTAGTGGATGCTATTCTACTAGAGTTTATGGTCTGCAGATGCTTGAGTACAGTTCTTCATTTGATTGGATCTCCAGTTATCATAGGAGACAAACAAGTCTACTAAGATGAATGAATGTTATTTTCTTGCATTTGGTGCTAGAAATAGGAGCATTTAACTCAAAAGAATATCTGGGATACTCATAATTGAGTTTTAATCATTCTATATCTTATGATTCTCCTAGATACTCTAGTTGAATGAATTACCATATCTTAGAATTAGATTCTAAGGATAGTTGTACTAGGAAGTTTTTTATGAATTATCTGCTAGAGTTTGTGGACAATTTTAGACTGTGATTATTATTTTTGTTCTTTATCTTTAATTTCCTAAGTTAGGAAATATTTCACTCAGTGGTTCATGTAAGTGTTACACATGAAGGTGATGTTATAACTTGTGTTGAGTGTAACCCTGTTCTTAGTGTACTTTTTCAAACCAGAGTTTGTACTCTAGAACAGAGATTAACGGTTGAAAGCAGTTTTTCTCTGAGTACTTGTTTGATATGAAAGTCAGACTAAGGACCTGGAATAGTCCTAATCTGGTAGACCAACCCTCCAGTATTTGAGATTATTGGTCACGTTGTGATTTAATTCCATGTCAAGGCCTGTTTGTGACTAATTACCTTGAGAAGACCTAGACACTCTAATTGAGACATATGGAGTATTGCATGTACGTGTGACAGATATAAGCAGGAGGACTACATGAAGAGGTGTGATCTATTTATAGTTGACCTACATGGGGGCTGCATGGTTTCATGCACATGACTCTACTCTCTAGATTACCAGTTTCTCTCTTCTCCTCTTGTTTCACATGGCATGGCTTGGGGGCTAGATCCAAGTTTGATCTAGGATTGGGTGGGCGGTTTGGCTCCATAGTCTCTCTTATTGTGTTCTCCTATCCTCATCTTAGAGGTAATCCTTTCAGGGTCTGTACATCTTCACCTTCCATGCTAGGAAGTTGGACCAAGATAAGTCGAGAATTGTGCAGATCTTTGACTGCATGCTGCTTATGGATGCCATTGTTGTGAACTGTTCTTCAGTTTGTTTTTCTTGGTCTCTTGTTCTAAATGCTTTTCTCCTGGATCTGATAGCTCTGAAGCTATATCGGCTCTCGGATATGAGCCTGATGCTCTGATACCACTGTTGAGAAAAATTGAACCCTGGATGTGAGTTCAATTCTGTCTGATGGTCTACTACCTTCTATGACAGATCTACAATCCTCCAGAGCATAGACAGACACTGTTGATCTACTTTAGAATTTGTTTGTGCATTCAACAAGATGAAACCAGTATGTAGAATAAGGATAAAACAGTTGCTTACAAACATATATAAATCTTACAATAAAACATTCAATAATATTTAAAATAAGAAAATCATCTGCATAAATATTTATTGTATTATCAGTAAATTCCTTAAGCGCTGTGTGATAGGTCCACACAATGCCATAGCTTGAGAACTTTATACAAAAAAGTACAACAAAATGAGAGAATCTCAAAGAGAAGAGAGTTTGTCAGCCTTTGTAAATATAAGCAATGGGTAGATGGAAAAATCACCATTTCTTGAATTCCCTACAATTTTTATCGAGCCAAATATTCAATAAAGCTATAGCTCTAAGACTTTGCTAAAAACTATTAGTTAGCAAAAGCAATACATGTTTAAGTGACTAAAGCTTATAAATCCTACATGAAATTTTATAGTGAAAATATCAGACTTAGGGATTTTCAGAGAGGCAAGTAAAAAAGGAAAAAAAAAAGATGAATGAAATCTTCATCTAAAACTTGCATTCAGAGCAAATACGAGAATATTGTCATGTACATTTAGTACATCAGTGCAAAACAATGCAATATAATATCCATTGTAAGCTTGGTAGGCCCAAAAGGAGCTATGAGCCTTAAGAACAAGGCGGTTTTCTCTTTAGGCCCTCCAAAGTAATCAATTAGGTTAATAGGCCAATAAGGGTCCAAAGTAGACTAAATAATACTTAATAAGGGCTAAATATCCTTCAAGATAGTTATGTTTAGTTACTTTAGAGCATTGTCAATAAGTAGGCAAGAGACATCAATTTTTGGATCTTTTGGCTCATTTGCAAAGGAGAGCTCTAAGCTTCCTCTTGTAAGTGTGAGCCTTTGGATTTCAATTGCTAGGTCTCATGTGCCTAATCTACATGAATCCATGCTCTATTCACAAGTATGTACTCATTATTCATGCCTAATGTGATTTCATGGAGATCTCTTTGTTTCTAGCTTTCTTTGTAACTTTTCTTGCTATTAGCTTTACTTCCATTGTAGCTGCCATTAATTTGGATTTGGCACATGACACTCTCGGTATCAGAGCCTAAGGTCCAATAAACATGTGATTTTAACATGATTCTCACTTCATTTGAAGAGTTTATTGGTTTTGTAGCTTTCTTCTTGCTAATTTCTAACTTTTCAATTTTCAGGTCTGATCAGACCAAATTTTAGCATATAATTTCGTTTCTTATTTCTAATTTGATTCCATAGCCTTCTAGAGCTTTGTTTTAGCTTTCATTTGCACCAATTTTCAAGCAATTTGGGTAAGAGATGCAAAAGTTATTGCAAATTTCTGAAAAGCTGTCAAAATAGGTGACTACAATTTGGTTTTCACTTTGTTTGAATTTTTCAGATTTGATTTGAACGTTGGTTATACTGAGACCCCTTGAAACTGGCAGCCTACTTTATTAACATGTTACAATTAACCAAGATGAGCTAGTACAAGTCATTCTAAATGGCTTGAAAGATGACTATGATAATCTTGTTCAATCCTTTGCCAATAAGGAGGAGTTGCCTAATTTGGAAACTCTTCAAGGAATTCTCAATTCTGAAAAAGCTAGGCAAAGTTATAAACTTTCTAGGATGAACAGACTCGAGCATATTGGAAGCGACAAAGCCCTCTTTGTCAAGGACAAGCATAAAGGAAGGAACAAGAACCAGTTTTCTCAAGCATTCAACAAAGACAAAGCCAAGGAGAGAGACAAAGATGGTGAAGATGATCATAATGTTAGAATACTCACAAAATTCATGATCTCATTAATGTACAAAATTAACTAATGCATTTTTTGTGCGTGTCATTTTTTGTCTTAGTTGTTGTGTATTGACTGCCCACTCTGTTCAATTTTTAACTAACTTATGTTGAATATTAGATTGATGAATGCATGGTAGTCATACAATTCTTTCTTCTTGGGAGGCAAGCAATTTCTGCCTTCAAGCTTGTCAGAAAGTTAGATCCCCGGTGAGGTTCAGGCTTTCTCCCCTGAACATTTAGACCATTGATGTAATGGATGGCTAAGATTCAAGATGCAATCCTAAGTTTTTGATATTTCCATTTGCTGCCTACCAAGCTTGTAAATAGTTTGAGCTTTATTCGTTATGTATCTCTCATTTTTGGTAATTAATTGGAGAGGAGTCACACTACATTTGCTACATTGTCTTGAATTTCTCTCTCCACATTGTTTGAGCTTTATTTGTTATGTATCTCTCATTTTAGGTGATGAATTGGAGAGGAGTCACACTACATTTGCTACATTGTTCTCTCTCTCTCTCTCTCTCTCTCTCTCTCTCTCTCTCTCTCTCTCTCTCTCTCTCTCTCTCTCTCTCTCTCTCTTAGTGCATGAAAGAGAGTATCTCCTAATTTGATCTTGATCATGCACAAAAATCTAATTTTTAATATTATGTGGATCCTTTCTATTTTTCGGAAGCATTGGAAGGAAGATCATGATGCATAGTAAATTGCTAGTTTGTTAGTTTTGCATCAACACTTTAGGTCTTTCCTAGTGTTTGAAACTTTTAAATAGAAGTCACCAAAAAATTCCTTTTCCAAGTAAAGGATATTTTTTTACGGGTGAAGTTATTTTGTAGTATTTTTAGCCCACAATTTTGAACTTTTTATAGGCTACAATAAATTTCTCAAATATTTTTGCATGCTCTTTATGGGCCATAACATACTTATGAATTTTTTTGGGAATTCAAAAGTCATAGCCTTTGAATTTTTGAGGAATGCAAGCTACATGCCAACATCTAAATTTTTGAGGGATGCCATTTTTTGCGTAAGCATAGTTTTTTGCTCTTAGGAATGAAGAGTAAGATGCCACTCAAATATGTACTGGCGAATGTTTTCAATTTTTTTTTCATGACATTTTTATGCTTCTTGGTATTGTGGGATCACAAAGAATCAAAGCTTGTGTGGGCGAGCACGAACTCACCATGTGTGAGGACTTTACAAATCTTTATGAGGCATAATAAACTGTAATGGTAATTTTTCATAAAATGTTACTCATAATATGCCAAGATAAAAGATGAGGTGGCTTTTCAAACTCATAATTTTCTATAGAGCACATGTCTATTAAAATTTTAAGAAAAAAGAAAGATATTGAGTTGGATTCCATTGAATTTGTCCCTTTGTTGCTGATTGGCCTTGTTATTCTAGAAAAATCTTATTCTTTTCTCATTTTCTTGGAGGACATAATTTTATGAGGGTGCATAGAATAATATTTGTTAAGAAAACTATTGCACTAGTTAATGATACTTTACAATGAACATAGATATTTTGTGCAAATCCCCTACATATATGTTATTAGCAATCTACATGACCACTATGGATTGTAGCAAATATTGTTGCTGACCTGTGATAGTGAGGAGTTAATAACATATGCATTTGGTTAGGTGTCAGTTTCTCACTAGATGTCCACATGAGGGTTTTGGTGAAATATATTGAATAATAAGACATATAAATATATTTCTACATGTGCTCCAAAAGAAAAAAAAAAAAGAATATGCCCTTGGCCTTGTGTTAAAATAAATTTAAGAACATTTGATTTCATTTGAGATATTTTAATTATTAATAAAAACTTTTTAACATTTTTAGTATGGTTGATGAGAGAGGGGCTTTATGTTGTAGACTTGATCCTAATTGTGAATACCAATGAATGAGAAGTATTATAGTACATGTGGCATCAAGTTATTGACTTAAAGCCATAAAACCATTTCCTTGAAAAATAATAAGTGGAATGTGGTTTGACTTTAGGCACTGAACCACTTAGTCATTGAGAATCATGATAAACACGTGGCACCAACATATTGACTTAAAGCCATGCTCATTGAGGAGTATTATAATCTTACCTAGGAGCATCACATTATTGGCTTAAAGTCATACGGGAGTGCCAATGCATGATAAACGTGTCGTCTAGCCCTTTTGGTCATTTGCACTATGCAAAACCTCACCCATCTCATATTTTTAATGCATAAGATAAAGTCATGGGTTCCCATAGTCATGCGCAAGGCCTGTAGGCTTGCCTTGCCTGAGGGCAAGGACCAAAGGGTGAGACTTTGTCCGAAGACGTGTGAGCATCTTGTCTTGTCTTGTCTTGTCTTGTGAAGTTAGTTACAAGTTTGTGAGTATAATGCCCTACGAGGCAAGTTCGAGAAATTTTCACCCAAGTCAACCTGAGGGCAAAGTAGCCACACAAACAACACTGATGCCCAATTCCTAACGGTGACCTTGGATGGGGCGAAGTCGCTTACTGGCACAGAGGCTGGGTGAAGACTTTAGCCACATAAACAACACTGATGCCCAATTCCTAATAGTGACCTTGGCTGGGGCGAAGTCACTTACTGGCACAGAGGCTGGGTGAAGACTTTAGTCACACAAACAACAGTGATGCCCAATTCCTAACGGTGACCTTGGCTGGGGCGAAGTTGCTTTGTGGCACGGAGGCCGGGTGACGCCCGCACCGGTGAGTGATGGATGATCTCTGAGAGCCTGAATCTTTGGACAGGGGCGAATAGTGGACTTTGTTGAGCGTAATCTGATGCGTGCTGGTAAGCAAAGAGCCCATCCTAGAAAATTGCTTTTTCTAGCAAAAACGAAAAAAATGTATGGAAATGAGATAAAAGAGGCAACGACCTCCATACGTGTGACTATCTCCTTCTGCTCTTCTTCTTCTTCTTCTACGTAGAGTCGTGCACGCTCTACAGTCAATGCTGTCGATGAATTCTAGCCAGCCTAAGCATCTGCTTGCCTGCCTGCTCTCCTCTTTCTGACCAATTCATGGAATTATCCGAACAGATGGATCGCAATCTGCATCACATTTCCAATCGCTTCTCCCAACTTTGTTTGCAGAACTGCTAAGGTTGGCAAGCATTCATTCCAGTGCAGATTTTCATCTTAAACAGGAGGCTGTTATACGCAGAGATTTGCGATCCACTGTAGTTGATGCTCTGAAGGTTAAATACTGAGATATACGTAAAGTCTGGATAGAAAGCGGAGTGTGGATTAGATCAGGAGAGAGTGAGAAGGAGTGATAATGCCCTACGTCAACGTTCCTCATCACAGCCAACTACACGATCCTGGTGGTGACAAGGATGCTTCAGGGGCAGGCAATAGCGAGGGGTTACGGATATATTATCAGCTGTTCGGTCGGGGCGAGACTAAGGTTTTGTTGATCGCAGGTGAGGCCCACAACCCTTGTCATATAGGAGTGCATACACCCTTTTGGGTTTCCAGCACCAACGGTAGATTACCAGAATATGCTGCACACCTTTTATGTCTGGAACAAGCATTTACTCAGAAGCGTAATAGAAAATTCGAAATTTCACTATTTGCTTCAGGATTGGTAAATGCACAGTTTACCTTTGTCTGTTTTGCATCATTAACGGTTGGATCGTGTCGTCTCAGGCCTGGCTTGCACCCTTCATGTATGGAAGCCTCAAATAGTCGGCCTTTGTGGGGCAGATGTTCCTAATGGCTCCCAGGATTCAAAGAACTTGAACGGAGAGTTTCAGGAGGAAAAGTCTAGTAAAGTGGATCAGGACGTTGAATGTGGCACAGATGATGATGGAAACAGACAAACCGGCGTTCAGGTTTGCGCTTTCGATAACAGGGGCGTGGGCAGGAGCTCCGTTCCTACAAGCAAATCGGAGTACACGTAATAGTATAAGCAAGTCCTTCATTCAGCAGTATCGCATTCTTTTTTATCTACCAGAGATGTTTTCATTCGGGTCTGTGAATAGATTAACGAAGAAACTACCAGAAGAGGGTCTTTGTATCTGAATTTCCCCACAAAGTTGCCGTTGAAGACATGAAAGGTTTCTTTCAGCTAATTTGATCATGCTGCCTTTATCTCAGAACGACGATCATGGCCACGGATGCCAAGGCGTTGCTTGATCATCTAGGATGGAAGAAGGTTCATATCTGTGGCCACTCCATGGGTAAGCGACTTCATTTCATGCCATCTATTTCCCTCGTTTGATGGTGTAACTTGCAGGCAGGGCAAGTCGACTTTATATGCTAGTTGTTCAAATAGAGTATAAATTCTAGTAGGAGGAAGTTTCAGTGAGCTTATTTTTATTCTCTCTTGTATGTCCTTTATGCGGCCTCTTGTATGCCATTTGTGCGTCTGAGTGGAAATAGTTCTTGACGCTGAGCAATTTGGCCGTCCTAGTAAGCTTTTGGTAAGGATCATTTCTGGGACTGTTAATAAATGAGTTACAAAGCCAGTACTGCATAGTGTTCCATTCTCTCTTGGGGAACGGTATGTTACTATTATTGAAAACAGAGTTTTTAGCACTTACACAAACAGAACAAGATTCGATTGGGACACATGCTGCGACAAATGTATTAACTCAAAAGGAAAGGACGAGTTACAGGCATCAAGAACAAAGAACTTACAGGCGGTTTTGTTAACAAGACTTCACGAATATTATGCATCCCAGAGCAGTTATCTTGTTTCTACAGCTATGTAGAACTTGCCTTTCAAATAACTCTTTCCTACAGGCTAACAATTTTATCCATAGGGCCAGGTGACTCTGCTTGATTTTGCCACGCTGACAATGTTGGTGATGTGTTGTGTGGCCTCGTTATCTCCAACACTCCATCTCAACAATTCACCATACATCCTCTGTTCCCATCAGACCTTTCAGCTTGTGATGATGGGTCTTTCCGAGCTCTTTTGTAAGGATATCAGCCAGCATTTCTTCAATGGGACAGTACATGAGCTGGATTCTTTGTTTCTCCACCATACAAAGTGATATTGAATCTCAATATGTTTTGTAGGCTTACGAAAGACTGGATTCTGAGACACAGCAGGGATGCATCCTCGATTGTCAGCATACGCAGTCATAGCGTCTCCCTCTACTCCCATGATCTTTCCTTTGAGCTGTTGCAGCCAAATTCCTGCCCTTGTAGCATGCGCCAAGGGAATGTATTCTGCCTCAGTGTTGGATGGGCAACTTTATTTTTCTTGCAGCTGCTCCAACTGATTGGACCCCCTTCCAACAAGAAAATGTGTCCTGAGGTAGGTTTCCTTTTGTCCACATCCCCATACCCAATCTGGATCTGTATACCCTAGTACCTCATTATTGCCTCAGCTTCATAACTGACTCCTGAGTTCAGGTTGCCTCAAACATATCTTATTAGCCTTTTTAAAGCAATCCATTGTCCACTCCCACGGTTGATGGCAAACTGACTCAAAACTTCAAGTGTAAATGCCAAATCAGGCTGAGTTCTCATGCTTGCGTAGCTTCCTAGCGCTTACGTGTAAGGCATTTTCCTCATCTGCCTTCATTCCTCATCTGTTGCAGGACACATATCCTTCCCAATGTCCACTCCCAGGGTCGATGGCAAACCGACTCAAAATTCCAAGTGTATATGACAAATCAGGCTGAGTTCTCACCATTGTGTACATCAAGCTTTTTAGTGCTTGCCTTTAACGGATTTTCCTCATCTGCCTTCATTCCTCATCTGTTGAAGGACATAAATCCTTGGAGATCTTGATCCCAATGCTCATAGGTGTGGTCACAGCATTACATTTGGACATCCAATATTTAGGAAGTACTCTTGTAAGGTATCTCTGCTAGCTGAGTACCATTCGCTTTTGTTGCATATCCGTATGCACTTCAATCTCCAAAAAATGGTGGATCTCACCGATGTCCTTTATGTGGAAGGTCCAGCTCAGCTGTTCTTTTATCCCCTTTATTTCTCGCTTGCAGATGCTGACAAGGATCAGATCATCAACATACACGACTATCATGAATATTTGTCCTTTTATCACCTCATGAGACGAACTAACTTCAATAGAAAAGAACGGGACATGGAGCCTATCTAAACTGCCCAAAGGAAGAATGGTAGCAGGTTCAAAGTGGGTCTTCAAGATAAAGTACAGAATTGATGGACCAGTACAGCAATTCAAGGCCAAAATTGTGGGAAATCTCTATTCACAAACAAAAGAGTTGATTACTTCGATATGTTTGCACCTGTGGCGAAAATGAGCTCAACTAGGATGATCCTTGCAGCTGCAACATACCATGATTGGGAAGTACGTCAAATGAATGCGAATACAGCATCCCTGCACGAAGAGCTCGAGGAAGAGGTCTTCATGTAACGGCCACAGGGTTTTATAAGGAAAGGGCAAGAAAGAATGGTGTGCAGGCAAAACAAAGTCTTACATGGATTGAAACAGGCTTCAAGGATGTGGTATCAAAAGATTGACAAGTTCCTAGAGGCTGAAAGACTTGAAAGGAGTGAAGCAGACCATAGTGTCATGGCAGGTCACCATTCCCCTGCTTGCTCATCGTTGACATCCTCTTCGAGGGTTCCTGGTTCTTGAAGTTCTGTTCTTTGAGTTTCTACCAACAAGCCTGATTTATCATATGTAGCCGCCTAATCCTTGAGGATCTTCTTTCTTGTTGGATTACATCTATGGGTCTTTTTGTGTCTCTTGCATTCCCACTATCCGAGTTGACTTCTATAGGTTCAAAATTCTTTTGGTTGACTTACTTAGTTTTCCTTTAGTGCCATAGCTTGGCTTTGATGTCTCCCTTCATGGATTGTGTGCATTCCTGCTTTCTAAAAAGCACCATGTATCCAAGATCCTCCATTTTATCTATAAACAATAATTTCCTTTTGATGTCGGGCGAGTAAGTCAGATGCATGGGAAAGGAGTTCAGACTCGACGTCTTCAATATCTCTGGCCTTATGGGACTTCATCTTCTTAATGGCTGCAAGTACCACATCAGATGTGAAGAAGGAGAACTCAGATGGTCATGGAGATATAGAGATGAGTGAGTCGATGGGGTCGACTGGACTGTCATGAGGAAAAGAGTGTAAAAGCGAAGCCAAGGACTGCCGATATAGTGGCATGTAAATGGGATCAAATGTGTCTCTAGGTGCTCTCGGGCAAGCGTGGTAGTGGAGATGGATGAGTGGGCGGAAGGTGGCCGATATCGAAGGAGAGAAAGGAGTGATTAGAAAGGGTGGTGGGGAGACATGGAAGTCAGAGACTATGGGTACAAAGGATGGTGACCCCATGAGATAGTCAACGACACTATGTCTTCCACTGTTAGGATGGCATGTATAACTGTCTGAATATGGCCAAGAGTAAGCCATTATAAATGGCTAGCTCATGTGCCTCTCCAAACAGCAGTAAGTGCTCACCATATGAAGTAGTACGTCCCAAACTGTCCGCGGAAGTCCTATCACTGTCAAGGGCACGAACATGAAGTTGATCCGTGGTGTCAAAGAACTCTGTTTGCGCGAAGATGTCCGGGCATTGAAATCCCCAATGAGGAGAATATGCCTTGAATGGGGCCCCGGGGTGCTCCCACCCTCGGGAACCCCAAATCCCTAATGAGAAGTTCCCGTGGGAGTGCCATCAAGAAGACGCACTCGTCCATCCCTATATATGGCTCTCCTACCTGACTCTCTGGCTTCCTGGAAGGCCTTACGTCTCTCTTCCACCTGGATGTACGTAAGATTGTCGTCCATAAAAATAGTGGTGCCTCGAAGCTTAGCTCTGCATCACAGAGCATCCCGCCTAGTAACCAATGAGGTGAAATGGATAATCAAAGTGTCGTATCTCTGGAGGTCCTCCATGCCGTGTCCAATCCCTCTGTCCGGTGTCCTAGTGTGCTGTCCAAAAAACGTTTGGCCTCGGCTATGGCATCCTGCGGGTCTGGGATCCCTCTAACTTTAATATTAAGTGCCTTTTGTACCCTGGATTTCTCTTCCTGAATCGTGGCTGAAATTACCGAGGTAATGGGAGCACTAGGTTTAGTGCCTTTCTTCAATATCGATGCTCGAGAGAGAGTTTCTTCCGTCTGCTGTTCAATTTTCTACTCCGATGCTTTGATCATAGTAGTGGTGGATTCGGAGGATGAACCCTGTTTATCGCCCATTGCTTGTTCTAATTGCAAAGTCCTGGCCTGCATAACAGTTCTTTCGTTGACTAGCATTGCGACGGTCTCCTTAAGCTGGGAAAGCTCCATCTTCATAACCTGGAAATCAGTGTGGAACTGATCTTCTTGAAAAGAAGAGAATAGTTCGGTTGCTTTTGATGGAGTACAGGGAATGGATGGAACAGTAGGAAAATGGACAGGTATGCAAAAGTGTGTGTGCATAATAATCATCTGTATCTATGTCTGATAGTTGACTATATTGACTCTTTAGGGTGATGACTATTGTTTTACCTAGTAAGATAGCTAAGTAGTTGAAGGCACAAACTACTTGAGTAAATGAAGGGATTGTTTACACGTGGGGACGATTATTTGATTGAAGGGACTTATTGTTCAAATGTTTTAAGGGTTTGGCACTTTTGCTGCTAGGTTAACGTATAGAAAAATGTCAATTAGGCAAAAAGAACCATAAATATTTCTCAAAGTTGAGTAAGCCATAGCACGTCCAAGAGGTTCTAAATGGTGTCTTCCGTGCAATGAGTAGAAAGATGAAGATATGGATGAAAGTGCTATTCTTTAGTCATTTAACGATCTGAATGATTTTGTGTATCCTCATTGTTGTTCTTGCAAACCAGGGCACTTGTGCCAAAAACAATTGCATGGCTGAGACGAGACTAGAAGATTAGGACGTTCTCCTCTTTTGGTTTTAGGCATTCTAAAACATATTCATTGCTCCTAGTACATTCCCCCCCCTCACCTATATATGTAGGTGGGCATGGGAGGACACTTATACCATTGTGCGTATTGGTGATTTGAGTGAAAAGGGGAAGGGAAGGGGAAGATCTATTTTGATCTTCTATGCTGTGGAGAAAGTCCCATTTCTTCAGTAGTTGGCTTCTAGCAAGGCTCGAGGTTGAACACCTATTGGTAGTGGGGTGCAAGTGGTAAACCTCTTTGTTCATCTTGATATTTTCTTCAATTATTTAGAAAATCCAATTGTCAACCGTACACTGCTATGGCAAAGGATTATCTTTTTCTCCTTGCCAGAAGTTTTTGCATGTGGATTCATGAAGATGATGGGTCTATTCTTCCAAGTCTGTTGTGAAATCGTTGCCTTTCACTTTACACTTTACTTCACTCTTGTCTCTTCTTTGCAATTCATGTTGATCTTGTGATGAAGGCTGAATGTACGTTGATGTTAGATTCCAGAAGCGTACACATACAGTTTTGAGGATGCACATTGAGATTCCATGGCAAGAGTCCTGTATGGTGTTGGGGAATGAACATGAGATGGCAAGAATACTCAGAAACCACTACGAAGTATTATTGTCCAGAGTTTGAGAGGTGCAGATTTGTGGGGTTGTGGACTTTGCTATAAAATTGGGGTGTAAAGTTCAAGGAAATTGAAAATGGTCCCAAATTTGTGTTAGGTCTTTCGCAGACTAAACAGTAGGGACCATTACAGGAGCACTCTTCTGAGTCAAACCTGAAGGTGAGTTTGGTTAGAAGTCACCCGGACGGGGAATTACTGACCTCTTAGACTTCATTGTTAAAGTTTGTAATTTAGATCTTTGAAACTTTTATGTTCTTTGCAGGCATAGAACCTCATGTGAAGGAGTGCAATTATCTCTTTGCCATTGTTTGACTTTTATGCATATCACAAGACAAAAATTCCCTGGATTTTGAACTATGCCTTGTAACCACTCTTGATCAAGTACTGGAAATAATTTTCTACCTTTGGTTAACTCTTAGTTTGAGAAGCCTTCAGCTGATCAACATCTTCTCTGCTTCTAAAATGAACAGGTGGAATGATTGCATGCAAGCTTGCAGTGATGGTTCCAGGTCGTGTTGCTTCCTTGGCACTGATAAGTGTTACCGGTGGTGGTTATGAATGCTTGCCCAAGGTAAAACCTTCATTGTGATTTGAAGTATGAAGTACCTTCATTGTGATTTGAAGTATGAAGTTAATTGTGTACGAGCACTACAAATTGCTGTACCTTACAAATAGAATGCAAGGTGCTTGAAACTGCAAGTGGTTGATGTTGGAGGTTTTATACTATTACTGTTGGATAATAGCAACAGACTAGATGACCAACTTATAGAATGCTTTTGGTATCTTTTGACTGAAAAGTATATATTTTTTAACTTAGGTAAGATGAAGCTTATTATAGTATTTGAAGAAAACACAGGAACCGGTTTTTTGCAGATGAATTATACTTCTCTGTCAATAGCTTTCCGTTTTATAAGAGCTAAGTCGCTCCAGGAAAGGGCTCTTGTTGATCTTGACACTCATTACACGAAGGTCAGGATGCATATTTTGTGCACTTCACGTGTTGTCTTCATCTTGCTTGTAGGCTACATATAGTTATGATTATATTAAGTTGGAGCAACTTAATGTTTATGGCCTTGATTTCAATCTGATCGTTCACCTTGTCTCATAATTGTATTTTGTTTCAGTGTATCTAAGTTCTATTTCAGTTGAAGATGTTGTCAAATGGCTTAAGCTTGAGAAGCCTTTGATTCTTGAACCTTTAATTAGGAAACTTATGAGGGATGCAGTGATTCATGTGCATCTAGCATACAGTTGTAAAGTGTCTTGATGTATTAGGAAGCCACTGATTGACTCAGAGAGGAATCCCATTGTTGCAGGATTACTTAAATGCGGTTGTTGGCAAGGTAGAAAGAAAAACTGTTCTTCATAAGGTACATATGCTATTCTATTCATGAAAGATATATTAGTAAATGAACTTGAGTTGCAACCATGGATTCCTTGGAATGACATTCCAAGTCGCAGATATTTGGAGTGGTCCAAAGTGCTTGTGGGCTATGCATTTCTGAAAAGAGCTCAATTTTCCACAATGTCATGTCTTCAAACCTTTTTTTGTTTGGGGCAGGGATGCCTTTGAAGAGATGGCCTGGAGGCCTTGCTCTACCACAATGCAAGCCTTGCCAAGAGCTCACACATGATTGGTCCTTACATTCATACAAGACTATTGAGATTGTTTATATAGCTTTTGGTGCATTGGAGAGAGAGAAGCATGCACAAGTAGCCTGGTATATTAGGAAGGCTAGCATGCAAAAGTAGTCTGGCATATCAGGAGGCTAATCTTGCAGTTGTGTATACAAATTTGTTATTGCTTGAACCTGTTATGACTGTTTAGGGACTATTTGCTGCAACAACACAGTATCTATTGGCATTCTTCAGATACTAGAACTAAGCTATATTATATTAATTCTAATAGTTTCTCCCAGATACAGATCTAAGTTACATCGAATCGATGTTTTGGATTCTTAGCATTCCGAAACATGAGAACCAAAAAAGAACATTGCTATTTTTTTTTTGAAAAAAGAAATCAGATTCCACTGCGAATTCAGCCCTTACAATGATAAGCAATACCCATAAAGAGCTGAACATCTAGAATACGCATAAGCTTTGTCCAAAATAGAGAAGTAAACCTACTATCCCAATCAATTAGTATAGAACGTGGAAACCCATGTGATCGATGTAGGAATCCAGAATCAAGACTATTCATTAACACATAGTATTCTCAAAGAGAAGAGAGAGATGGTTAGATGACCCTCTTGTAGAAACTTGTGGACAGCCAATATGAACAGTAGATTGCTTAACAAAAGTGTGTATCATACAAATGAATGGCTACATATAAGTAGTCCAAGATGGCTATCTACCTTCATGACTGTTGGCTGTCCAATTACTTGACTAATAACTATCTAGCTACCATAAGCTACATGTTAGTTTCATACTAACTTGGGCCTAAAATGTAAATGACCATGGTTACACAGATCTCGACCTTTTGGGTCATAGTAACCTATGGCTTCTACATCGTTTACATTTATTATTCTAACACCCTCCTTAAATGAAAATGACATGTAGAAATGACATGTATTCACTAAGTAAGAAAATCAGCATGTTGCTTTGAATTTAAAGCTTCACAAAGAGCTTTAAATCGAACTCTAGGCAATGCCTTAGTGAACACATCTGCAATATTATCCTCCGTGGGACAATATTCAAGCGTGATGTCGCCATTATGAAGCTTCTCCCGAACAAAGTGATAGTGGATCTCGATATGCTTTGTTCTTGCATGAAATACTGGATTTCGTGCAATGGCAATAGCTCTTGGACTATCCGTAAATAGGAGAGTAGCTGAGGGCTGGCCATGCTTCATATCGACAAGTAATTGTCTCAGCCATATACACTCCGTAGTGGCTGAAAACGTTGCTCTATAGTCTGCTTCACTTGAGGATGTAGCAACGGTGGGCTGCTTCTTGCTTAACCAAGAATTGCAGAATTTTTAATGAAAAAGCAATGACCACTAGTAGAGCATCTAGTGTCTTCATCTCCACCCCAATCCGAGTCACAAAAACCAGCCAAACATGCATCATCACTAGAAGGATATAACAGACCAAGTGTTTTACTTCCTTGAAGATATCGAAGGATCCTCTTTAATGCTTTCCAATGTGATGTCAACGGAGCATGCATGAATTGACTCATGAGGGAAACACTATAAGATATGTCCGGTCTTGAGTTGCATAAGTAAATGAGACTTCCAACCGCTTGACAATATAATGTAGTATCAAATGGTTCACCACCACTTTGATTACTTAACTTCAGGCCCGTCTCAATTGGTGTAGCAACCGGCTTGCAATCTTCCATTTTGAAACGCTTCAAAATCTGCTTAATGTACCGCTGTTGGGTAATGAAGATTCCAGCCTTTCCTTGCGAAAACTCAAGACCAAGGTAGAAATGCAATTGGCCTAAATCTGATGTATCATAAACTGAAGCAAGATCAGATATTAAGGTTGCAATATATTGTTCATTACTACCCGTAATGATAATATCATCGACATATAGCAAAATGATGATGATAAACTCAGATGTATGCATGACATAAAGCGTAGATTCACTAGGACTGTTAGAAAACCCACGATCACAAAAGTATGTGTGTATCTTTTGATACCACATCCTTGGGGCTTGTTTTAGTCCATAGAGAGCCTTCTTGAGAAGACACACTTTGTCTTCTTGACCTGCAACCAAAAAACCAGCAGGTTGCTGAAGGTAAACTTCCTCATTAAGATCACCATTGAGGAAGGCTGTCTTTATGTCAAGTTGGTGCATACGCCAACCATGATGGGCAGCCAAAGCAGTGACTATCCTTACGGTAGTTATTCGTGCGGTAGGTGCAAAAGTTTCATACATCACTATGAATTAAGGCAAACTTATCACCAACTTTGATAGTCCCATCAATAGGAAAAGGCTTCCGTTGAAACTTACCAAGTATGCATCCTTCGCATACATGTCCTTCGGGATGCTCCATATTTGGAATGCCTTCCACCATGTTGAATTTCTTCAACATATTTGAACTTCCAAAATTGAGGTGCCTGTACCTCGCATGTCATAGTTTAGCCAACTCCAATGCATGTGAATTAGTAGCAACAAGACCAAAGGATGTCAAAGCTTTAGGTTCATAAATATCCAACAAAAACAAACCTCCTCGCAATGTTCCCAAAGCAACAATTAAAAGTGATCTCTTTGGGTCTTTTATAAGACATTTGTCTTCTTTAAATTCTACAATCAATCCTTGATTCATGATTGTAGAGACCGAAATGAGATTTTTCTTAATCATAGGAACATAAAGTACATTTCGAATGTACTTTTCTTCTCCATTGGGAAGAACGAGATAGATCCAATGCCTTCAATTGGATAGGAGGTGTTGTCAACACCTTGAACCTTGCTTCCATCTTTGATTTTCATAAGCTTTGTGAGACGTCTCTATGGTGAGTCATATGGCATGTATCTCCGCTATCAATCACCCAATCAATGGAAGAAAAAGCAGCAACCTGCAAAGCTGAAGTAGTGCTGTTTTCTGCTGAAAAACCAGCAAGTCGAGAAGTGGTAGAAATCTCATTTTGATTAGAAATGAGATTGTTAGTGACAAAAGCAAAATCTCCATTGAAAGAATCATCCTCCTTTTGATTTAATGAAAGCATGGCTGTATTTGTATCAATACCTTTCACTTTATCCTTTGTAAGCTTCTTCCTACATTCCTTTATGTGGTGCCCAAACTTTTTACAATAATGGCACTTACCCTTCTTTTTGGATCCTTGATCTTGGCCTTCCTTGGATTTTTGATCCTTGGAAGAAGAAGGCTTACCTTTCCCCTTGCCCTTGCCTTTGCCTTTGGTGAAGAAGGCTTGATCTTCTTGTTCACCAAAATTAATCCTTGTTTGCTCTTCTTGGAGAAGTAAGCCAACAAGCTCTTCAAAGGAGATTTGCTGTCCCCTAAGAGATATGCTTAAAGTAGACACAAATGGAAGATAGGAATGAGGAAGTGAATTAAGAGTAATTGAAACAAATTGAGAGTTCTCGACAATTTCGTCAATGCTAAGAAGCTCTTCACGAAGATCCTTGATCTTCATTAAGTGATTTGAAAGCGTATCACCCTCTTGCATCTTCAATGTTGAGAGTTGATTACGTAGAAAAAGCACTTTCACCGTAGTCTTCACTTGGAACATCTTGGCAATACTTCCCAAGCACTCTTGGAAGTCTTGCATGATCGAATGTGAGGTAGGATTGATCTCTTCACGGATAGCGCTATGACCGAATGTGCTTGTGTGTCACGTCGATCCCACTTCTTTTGTTCTTCGGAAGACACCTCCACATGTGTTGAAGAAGTAGCTCTTGACAGTGTAGTAGGTGCCAAACTAGGTGGCCTCTCTTCATCACCAGTTACAACTTCAAACAAACCTTTAGCAATAAGGAGGTTTTTGATCATGTAGCACCACAAGGAGAAATTAGTTCCATTCAACCTATCTTGAAGTACAGTCCTCAGAAACAGCTAAGTCATCTTTCCTTTCCCTTGTACAGTTGTAAATTAGTCTTTTTGACTTTTTTTATCAGAAGTTAAGGTACCTCTCTTTCAATTCTGAAAAGGACCACTCCTCAGGGACCTGATCAACCCCCGAAGAGAGGCTGCGACGAACTTGAAACAGAAGCGTGCAATGAAAGTCATCAGGTGCCTCCTCTGGTGTGCTGTCGTAGTAACGGCCATGAATCTGTGCTGCACGCATCCAAACATCTGTGTGCCCTGCCTGTCTGCCGGTATAACATGTGCCATGTGTCCCACCTCTGCCACGTGATGCACCTGTGACCCCTGCCCGTGGCGTGTGCCCTGCACCTGTATAATCTACCTCATCCCTCTCTGGTCTGGCAAACACAACCTGAATGGGCTCATCCTCATCATGCTCATCCTCTGACACTGGCTCATCTGCCTCATACAATGGGGGCTCTCTGTGCTCAAGCCAAAGCTCTCTCTCTCTCATCTCGGCAAGCTCCCTCTCTCTCTCTGCCATCAACTGTGTGCACCAACCTCTGAATCATCCTGTGCACCAACCCCTGAATCAACCCAAGCCTCATCCTGTGCCTCATCATGTGCACCCTGTAGACCCTGCATGGCCTCCCAATCTGTGCAATGAAAGTCATCAGGTGCCTCCTCTGGTGTGCTGTCGTAGTAACGGCCATGACTCTGTGCTGCACGCATCCAAACATCTGCGGGACCGGCATCTAAACCACTCTGCCCTCTATCAAGAGCCTCCTCCATCATGTCGACATAGGTAGCTATGCCACTGCCCCCCCTGTGTGCCCTGCCTGTCTGCCGGTATAACATGTGCCATGTGTCCCACCTCTGCCACGTGATGCACCTGTGACCCCTACCCGTGGCGTGTGCCCTGCACCTGTATAATCTGCCTCATCCCTCTCTGGTCTGGCAAACACAACCTGAATGGGCTCATCCTCATCATGCTCATCCTCTGACACTGGCTCATCTACCTCATACAATGGGGGCTCTCTGTGCTCAAGCCCAAGCTCTCTCTCTCTCTCATCTCGGCAAGCTCCCTCTCTCTCTCTGCCATCAACTGTGTGCCCAAGTCATCTGCAGGCATGGGATGGGTGCTGTCCGTAGGCAAGTCAACCTGGCGCTCCAAATCGGATATCTTCGTCTGCAAGGTTTAAAATTGGCATGTCAGAAAAACAACTCTATCAAGAAATGAAACCAACATACCAGGAGTCAACCAACATGCTATGAAAGGTTAGCTTATCACCTGCAATGCGCTCGTAATGGTCGGAAGCCTCCTGGCGAGACGTGTGTTGGTGCTACAGAACACCAACCGCTCCAACTGACTCACTGACAAGCGGTTCCTTCTCCTCGTGTGAATCAGTGCCCATGTGCTCCAATTACGCTCACACACGGAGGCAGCACAGTCCTGTGGTGCGTGCTTTGAAATACTTCAGCACATTGTGGCAGAGGTCAAACTTCAACGAAACACAAAAAATGGAGGATAAAATGAGATGCATACCTGAGAAAGGACACGCAGTGCAAGACGCTGTATAGATGGGTATGTGCTACCGAACATGGTCCACCAGGTAATGGGTAGCTGCCTCCTCTCTGGGTCCTGGGCAGCCGGGTGGCCGAATGTGCCCATGCCGAAACGAAATGCAGCGAGCTCCTCCATGAGCCTGATAGGATCCAAACCTGTGTGGACCCACCCTGTGAATGTACTGAAGCCAATCGGCCTCGAGCTCTCTGTCTGCGATCTGTGTCAGAGAGAGGAAGAGGGGATGCAGCATGTGTGCAACGCTGTGGATACTCCTGTGGAAGTAGTTCCACCGCGTCTCCCATATGAACTTCAGCTCTGTCATCCTGCAGGTGAGGGGCATGTGGTTTAGGGCATTACGAAAAAGCTTAACACTGACAGAAAAACAAACTAGCAAGTACTAAAAAGATAAAGGTCAATTGCAACACTGTACCGCTTACCTCTCTGGCTGCAAGATGGGTAGCTGCAGGAACTGTCCAATCCGGT
This sequence comes from Diphasiastrum complanatum, assembly GCA_029204225.1. Lineage (NCBI taxonomy): Eukaryota > Viridiplantae > Streptophyta > Lycopodiopsida > Lycopodiales > Lycopodiaceae > Diphasiastrum > Diphasiastrum complanatum. The sequence goes on from MU831775.1 coordinate 72,278, forward strand.
CCATGAGCTCATACACCAGTCCAAGTGTCGACCCCTCGCTGTCAGCCATGTGGAGCACAATGTAGAGTGGTCGAAGCAGTCCTGACAATGTCTGTGCATCCCTCCAAAACTGGTCTCCCCTCACCGTGGAAGAAAAGTGCTCCCCATCCTCAGTGTGCGGAAATGTACTGGCACCCCAAAGATCACTGGCAACCATCTGTAGAAGCTGGGCCCTGCACCTGATCAAACGGTCGATGACCACCAAGTCGAATGCAAAGCACGTGGGGGCTGGCTTACGGAGGTCCAGATGGCTGAACACCCGGAACATGGCAAGAACACGCCTCTTTCTGGTGACAAAAGTCACCAGGAAGAGGGCCTCCCAGACGATGGCTCTAACCTAGGGAAGTGATCCAATGTCCCCCATCAGAAGGTCTATGTCGTGGGCTGCACAGGGGGTATGAACAATATGAGGGAACTCGGCCTCTAGCAGTACACCCATCTGAATGCAGTTCGTGGCATTGTCCGTCACCACCGTGACGACATGCTGTGGGCCTATGGCTAGGATGGAAGACCTAATGACATCAAACATGAACTCTGCAAATATGACTCTCCCCCCCCTGCTGCAATCCACTGCCCTCAAAAACTGTGTGCCCATGCAGCTGGAGACCAGTATGTTGAGGATCGGCCTCCTCCTGACATCAGTCCAGCCATCGGACATGATGCTGCAACCGTAAGTGGCCCAGTGCCAACGCAGAGGCTCCATCTCTCTAGACAAGGACTCGACCCTATCCCTCAGCATGTGTGTGCGGACAACCTCTGAACTAGGGACTCTCCAGCTAGGGCTGACAGACTGTGCAAGGCGGAAGGCCCTTCTGAAGGGCTCAAAGTCGGTGATGGCAAAGGGCAGGTTCAGCTCGTAAACCAAACTGGCCACGGCCTGTGTGGCCTCTTTGTCCATGTGCGGCTGATGCGCGCCGCGAATGGTCTGCTGCACGAGGGCTCTCACTGGTGGACGACGGGTGGTGGACGTCCAGCACGGTGCACCAACTGTGACGGGAATGGACGATGACGCGACAGGCTGGGCACTGGTGGATGCATCGGCTGTAGACGTGGAATGGGGAGAGTGGGATGCACTGGCAGGGATGGGTGCAGCAGCATAGGTGGGGTGCACTGGTGGAGGGGCAACATCTGGCATGGGGTACGAAAACTGCTGGCTGAGGAGGTCATCCGGATGGGAAGGGAAGGAAGAAGGGATCTCTTCCACATCCTCGAAGGCCCGCCCAGTACCATCCTGGGCCTGCTCGGGTGGCGGAGAGTCCATGAGAAAGTCGTAGACTGGTGGAGTGCGAGCAACAGTGGGTGGTGGTGGAACCGCAGTGGCAACTGTCGGACGCGATGGGACGGGATCCACCGGAATCTGAGCAGATGGGGGTGCATGAGGCAGAACTGTCTAAGGGGCAAAGGGACCGGAGGAGGATGCACTCCCTCTCCTCGTGCGTGCCAGCCAAGCAGGCAGCAACTCTGGGTTAGTCACATAAGGAGCGGTGCAAAATCGGAGAACGCCCTCCGAAATGGTGTTCTCCCCTGCCACGAGCCGCGGCCCGTAGGTGTCCAGTAGTCGCTGCCTGTCGGGGACGGTCATGCTGCCACAAGGGGCAGCATTCAAGGTGGCACCATTTTTGGCGCGTGCACCGAGCAGATGGCCTTTAAGGCGAGTGAGGGATGCAGCAAACTCGACGAGACAGTATCGGCAGCGCACGATCTTCTGACCGGTCTTGTTGGCCTTGTCGGCAACCCGCCTGACAATGTCTACCTCGTCCCACAGACCGGAAAGGTCGGATTGCACCATTGCAGATGAAATGAGGGATGGATTGCTGGAAAAAAAACAGCAGGGTTCACTGTTGGAGAGACGCTGAAAATGGGCGAATGCAGGGCAAAGGAAATCAGATGCAAGGCAGGGCGTTGCGTGGGCGATGGGCGACGCAAGGAATCAAAGGCAGGCAAGAAAAACCAGCAGCGATGGCAGGGCGGAGAGGGAGCAAAAAAATTTCAGAGGAAATGCGAGGGGGGCGGGTAGGTTTAGGTAAGAAAAAATTTAAAAAAATATTAAATAATAAATATATTATTATATTGTGGTACCGCGGTACCATCATGGTACCGCGGTACCAGTATGTTCCCGCGGTACCGGGATTAGCGGTACCCAGTACCGCGGGACCTATGATATATATATATATATATATATATATATATATATATATATATATATATATCATAGTACCCTCTGGTACCGCTGGTATGGTACCGCCGGTACCATATCAGTGGTACCGCCCTGGGATCCGCGGTACCAGGGCGGTACCATTTTTAATATTTTTTTTTATTTTTTAATATATTTTTAGTAATTTTTTTTTACATATTAACTACCAAAAGAGGACAAAAAAAAGTAAAAAAGGGGGTTCTGGGTGTAAAAAAAGAGGGTACAATACATGATGCAGGGGACTGTTGCAGTGGCACATTGGCACTGCGAGTGAGCAGACCGAGGGGCCAATGGGAAACCAACACTCCGCTGTGGATCCTGTCCCCGCTGTCGAGTTGGATCTGGATGAGCAGATCGGAATGAATTTCACACGACGGCAGCTCATCATGGTCAGGGAAAGGGCGGCCAGACGTCGGGCTAACCAGGAGGCAGCTCGGGCTAACCGGGAGGCAGAGCAAGAGCGACAAAACAATGCACCAGACGAGGGCGAGGAGTCGGTGGAGGATCAGTGAGGGATGTTTAGAATAGATGAGGTCCAGCCGTATGTGGCGGACTGTTGCTATGTAGTTTTCGGCAGTTTATGGTGCAGCAAATAACTAGATGGCTGCTTTAAAAAATGACAGTATATGTGATGTTATCCTGATACAACGGTTGAATATATACATAGTTGTTTTTTGTGCAACGCGAGCCTGGTCATGTAAGATGCAATGTCTGTAATTTTTTTAAATGCAGATGTATTACATGTGTTTATGAAATGTCGTTTGGGGTGTAGGGGTGATTGTTGTGCTCATGATGTAGGTGCATATATGTGAAGCTAGCATTCACTTCAAACGAAATTAAATGAAAATAGGATTCAGACACGCACATAGAATTCTTCAACATAAAATAAAGCATCACATGTACAGAGCGACATACGCACAATGTGCAGCAAATAATGTAGGCAAACACTGTATATAATGTGAAAAATCATCTGAGTACAATGGTAGACCGTCTGCTAGAGACAAACTACTGAAACTAAAACAACAGAGCCACAATCAATGCTCTGGCTCTGAATCAAACGAATGCTCTGGAGACAACTCAGGGCCCCAAGCTGACTCTCGCAGCCGATATCTCTGCCTGTCTGGAACTGGCATGGGCTGTGTATCCGAGGGGGAAGACTCGTCATCCTCATCCTCCCAATCAGCCTTTGCATCAGCCCCCAAGCAGGCCAAACCAACAACACCTGCTCCAACTGGTTGTGATACTGCACCTCTACCTGTACCTAGAGCCCTGCGTGGTCGTCCTCTCCTCCCTGGCAGTTTCTGTGCCTTGCCTTTCTTGTTCGGTGCACCCTTGGGCCAGCCTGGTCTCTTGCGGACAAGAGGAGCTGTCAATGCCTCGTCACCCCCATGCAAATCACCTGGCTGGCTAGGCTGGGCCCAAGCTGAGGCCGGCTGGGATAGGGAAGCAAAAGAGGCAACTCCCTGTGCAACTGAGCGAGGAGGATGAGCTCGTGGAGTGTGTGCCCGTGGGGCTGCTGCAGGTGGAGGAACTGGCTGTGCAGGAGGCGAGTACAGTGGCGATATGTACTGAAAGGGGCGCTGTGGTGGCCGGTACTGGTACATCCTGGGTGCTGCCAAAGGAGGAGGATGTGACGTGGGTGCTGCCACTGGAGGAGCCACTGTGGATGTGGGCGCTGCAAGAGAAAACCTGGGCACAGATGGTGGCCTGCCATGGAGACCTGGTGCTGCAGAAGTGGACGGCGATGGAGGGGCTGCAGGCCTAAATGGCATCGGTGGCACTGGAGGAGCTGTGCGACGCACATACACCCTCTGAGGAGCTGGAGGAACTGTAGGCACCCCATGCGGCTGCTCTGGCTGGGACTCTGTGTGTGGCATGCTGGCAAGAGATGATGGGGGCGCCCTGACACTCGGCATCTGCTGGGCCTCTGAATCCAATGTGGCAACCAAGTCGGCCAGCTGGGCATCTGAATACAAATGCTCTGGGCTCTGGGACTCATCCTGTGCACCAGCCTCTAAATCATCCTGTGCACCAACCTCTGAATCATCCTGTGCACCAACCCCTGAATCAACCCAAGCCCCATCCTGTGCCTCATCATGTGCACCCTGTAGACCCTGCATGGCCTCCCAATCTGTGCAATGAAAGTCATCAGGTGCCTCCTCTGGTGTGCTGTCGTAGTAACGGCCATGAATCTGTGCTGCACGCATCCAAACATCTGCGGGACCGGCATCTAAACCACTCTGCCCTCTATCAAGAGCCTCCTCCATCATGTCGACATAGGTAGGTATGCCATTGCCCCCCCCTGTGTGCCCTGCCTGTCTGCCGGTATAACCTGTGCCATGTGTCCCACCTCTGCCACGTGATGCACCTGTGACCCCTGCCTGTGGCGTGTGCCCTGCACCTGTATAATCTGCCTCATCCCTCTCTGGTCTGGCAAACACAACCCGAATGGGCTCATCCTCATCATGCTCATCCTCTGACACTGGCTCATCTACCTCATACAATGGGGGCTCTCTGTGCTCAAGCCCAAGCTCTCTCTCTCTCATCTCGGCAAGCTCCCTCTCTCTCTCTGCCATCAACTGTGTGCCCAGGTCATCTGCAGGCATGGGATGGGTGTTGTCCGTAGGCAAGTCAACCTGGCGCTCCAAATCGGATATCTTCGTCTGCAAGGTTTAAAATTTGCATGTCAGAGAGACAACTTTATCAAGAAATGAAACCAACATACCAAGAGTCAACCAACATGCTATGAAAGATTAGCTTATCACCTGAAATGCGCTCGTAATGGTTGGAAGCCTCCTGGCGAGACGTGCGTTGGTGCTACAGAACACCAACCGCTCCAACTGACTCACTGACAACCGGCTCCTTCTCCTCGTGTGAATCAGTGCCCATGTGCTCCAATTACGCTCACACACGGAGGCAGCACAGTCCTGTGGTGCGTGCATTGAAATACTTCTTCAAAGAAACACAAAAAATGGAGGATAAGATGAGATGCATACCTGAGAAAGGACACGCAGTGCAAGACGCTGTATAGATGGGTATGTGCTACCGAACATGGTCCACCAGGTAATGGGTAGCTGCCTCCTCTCTGGATCCTGGGCAGCCGGGTGGCCGAATGTGCCCATGCCGAAACGAAATGCAGCAAGCTCCTCCATGAGCCTGATAGGATCCAAACCTATCTGTGGACCCACCCTGTGAATGTACTGAAGCCAATCGGCCTCGAGCTCTCTGTCTGCGATCTGTGTCGGAGAGAGGAAGAGGGGATGCAGCATGTGTGCAACGCTGTGGATACTCCTGTGGAAGTAGTTCCACCGCGTCTCCCATATGAACTTCAGCTCTGTCATCCTGCAGGTGAGGGGCATGTGGTTTAGGGCATTACGAAAAAGCTTAACACTGACAGAAAAACAAACTAGCAAGTACTAAAAAGATAAAGGTCAATTGCAACATTGTACCGCTTACCACTCTGGCTGCAAGATGGGCAGCTGCAGGAACTGTCCAATCTGGTCCATGAGCTCATACACCAGTCCAAGTGTCGACCACTCGCTGTCAGCCATGCGGAGCACTATGTAGAGTGGTCGAAGCAGTCCTGACAATGTTTGTGCATCCCTCCAGAACTGGTCTCCCCTCACCGTGGAAGAAAAGTGCTCCCCATCCTCAGTGTGCGGAAATGTACTGGCACCCCAAAGATCACTGGCAACCATCTGTAGAAGTTGGGCCCTGCACCTGATCAAACGGTCGATGACCACCAAGTCGAATGCAAAGCGCGTGGGGGCTGGCTTACGGAGGTCCAGATGGCTGAACACCCGAAACATGGCAAGAACACGCCTCTTTCTGGTGACAAAAGTCACCAGGAAGAGGGCCTCCCGGACGATGGCTCTAACCCAGGGAAGTGATCCAATGTCCCCCATCAGAAGGTCTATGCCGTGGGCTGCACAGGGGGTATGAACAATATGCGGGAACTAGGCCTCTAGCAGTACACCCTTCTGAATGCAGTTCGTGGCATTGTCCGTCACCACCGTGACGACATGCTGTGGGCCTACGGCTAGGATGGAAGACCTGATGACATCAAACATGAACTCTGCTGATATGACTCTCCCCCCCCCTGCTGCAATCCACTGCCCTCAAAAACTGTGTGCCCATGCAGCTGGAGACCAGTATGTTGAGGATCGGCCTCCTCCTGACATCAGTCCAGCCATCGGACATGATGCTGCAACCGTAAGTGGCCCAGTGCCAACGCAGAGGCTCCATCTCTCTAGACAAGGATCATGTCCCTCAGCGTGTGTGTGCGGACAACCTCTGAACTAGGGACTCTCCAGCTAGGGCTGACAGACTGTGCAAGGCGGAAGGCCCTTCTGAAGGGCTCAGAGTCGGTGATGGCAAAGGGCAGGTTCAGCTCGTAAACCAGACTGGCCACGGCCTGTGTGGCCTCTCTGTCCATGTGCGGCTGATGCGCGCCGCGAATGGTCTGCTGCACGAGGGCTCTCCCTGGTGGGCGACGGGTGGTGGACCTCCAGCACGGTGCACCAACCGTGACGGGAATGGACGATGACGCGACAGGCTGGACGCTGGTGGATGCATCGGCTGTAGACGTGGAATGGGGAGAGTGGGATGCACTGGCAGGGATGGGTGCAGCAGCATAGGTGGGGGTGCACTGGTGGAGGGGCAACATCTGGCATGGGGTACGAAAACTACTGGCTGAGGAGGTCATCCGGATGGGAAGGGAAGGAAGAAGGGATCTCTTCCACATCCTCGAAGGCCCGCCTAGTACCATCCTGGGCCTGCTCGAGTGGCGGAGAGTCCATGAGAAAGTCGTAGACTGGTGGAGTGCGAGCAACAGTGGGTGGTGGTGGAACCGCAGTGGCAACTGTCGGACGCGATGGGACGGGATCCACCGGAATCTGAGCAGATGGGGGTGCGTGAGGCAGAACTGTCTGAGGGGCAAAGGGACCAGAGGAGGATGCACTCCCTCTCCTCGTGCGTGCCAGCCAAGCAGGCAGCAACTTTGGGTTAGTCACATAAGGAGCGGTGCAAAATCGGAGAACGCCCTCCGAAATGGTGTTCTCCCCTGCCACGAGCCGCGGCCCGTAGGTGTCCAGTAGTCGCTGCCTGTCGGGGACGGTCATGCTGCCACAAGGGGCAACATTCAAGGTGGCACCATTTTTGGCGTGTGCACCGAGCAGATGGCCTTTAAGGCGAGTGAGGGATGCAGCAAACTCGACGAGACAGTATCGGCAGCGCACGATCTTCTGACCGGTCTTGTTGGCCTTGTTGGCAACCTGCCTGACAATGTCTACCTCGTCCCACAGACCGGAAAGGTCGGATTGCACCATTGCAGATGAAATGAGGGATGGATTGCTGGAAAAAAAACAGCAGGGTTCACTGTTGGAGAGACGCTGAAAATGGCGAATGCAGGGCAAAGGAAATCAGATGCAAGGCAGGGCGTTGCGTGGGCGATGGGCGACGCAAGGAATCAAAGGCAGGCAAGAAAAACCAGCAGCGATGGCAGGGTAGAGAGGGCGCAAAAAAATTTCAGAGGAAATGCGAGGGGGGCGGGTAGGTTTAGGTAAAATTTTTTTTTTAAAAATATTAAATAATAAATATATTATTATATTGTGGTACCGCGGTACCATCATGGTACCGCAGTACCAGTATGGTCCCGCGGTACCGGGATCCGCGGTACCCAGTACCGCGGGACCTATGATGTATATATATATATATATATTTTGGAAAAATAGCTTATGGCTGAAATTTTTTTAGGGGATCAATGGGACCCCGGCCCTGACGGTAAGGCCTCTTCATGACTTGGCCTTCCACTCCCTAAGCGAAAACACACTTACTGGGACCATCTATGATCGTAACAGACATGTTAGAGGTTAGTTTTGAATTTTTATCCTTGACAGAATCCAACATGGATTAATGCACCTGAAATGGACCATCCTACACCCGAAACAGTTGGCAAATTACACAGTAATTATGCTCTTAATTAGAGCTTTCATCTGATACCCATATTGCCCAAAAAAAAACCCAATTTTTTTTTTTTTAAAAACGTTTCTGGAATTTTTTCAAAAATTCCCGAAACGCGTTTCTGAACGCGATTCTGAAACGCGTTTCAGAAACGCAGTGCAACTATGTTACAAATATAGAGAAGTAAAGAATCCCTTCATAAAGTGTGATGAAGGAAATTTGAGCTTCATTCCAGAGACCATTTTTCCTTCAATTATCAATGCGATCATACACTAGGAGGAACCGTGCACAACCTTCTATTGTAGAGTTAAGCACAATAGCAAAAAGTTTCCATGTCAAAGAAAGCTCGAGGACCTCAATCTAAAGAAACATTGATTTGCTGAAAAAAGCAGTCTCACTACTAATTAGAATGGACAGCATGCTATTGCCACCGACAATAAAATCACAATAGTCGATCTCATATGTCAAATGGAAATCATTCTCCAAGAAAATTCAACTTGAGGACATACTTGCCATGAACCACAACAATAGGAAACCTTGAAGAACGAATACATTTTATCTCTGATGCACTCGTGCAATGCATCCAACATGCATGAGCATGCCCATTGAATCCGTATTTCGGCTGCATTCCACTTATTACCAAGTTATTTGTGTATTCCTGCATGACCCAAAAAAAAAGCTACTGTTAATTGATGTAATTCTTGATTAAAAAAATAAACAACAAGAGATTGACATTTCAAATCTCCAAAAGGTCTTGCACATAACAATACTGACCATGTAAATTTCAACCACTCAAAACTATCAAAGAACGTTTCTAAGCAAAAGTTTGCTAATCATGCCTCTCAATGCTACTGAGATTCTTTTGACATGAAGTTTTATGAGGTGATTGTAGACTTGTTCATTTGCTAACTAGGACTCTTCATTAGAAACCTTCCTTTTCCATGAACAAACCAACCTCTAGTGTAATCAATATTGTTGAATCAAATTCAATACCAATTCATTTTATACTTGGAGAATAATGACAATACCTTGAAATAATTCTTACGAAGGTGAAACAAGGAACATGATCTCCAAAAGAATTAGCTGCTGAGGTAAAATAAATCAATTAATTTTGTGGTATAGCCATGTAACAAAAGTGATGTACAATGACAAACATGCAATTCCAAATGAATTTATACTTAAAGCTTGTCCAATCAATTTGAAAGAAGCCAAGAGGAAAATAGTAGAGAAATCTTAGTCGATTACGGCCACACATGGCTGTGGTCCATTGTGGTATGTCCTTGACTGATTGTTCGACGTTATCTAGCCTCCAATGAGAGGAAGCCAATGTAGATTAGACTCTAACTAGTTGTTACACCCCTTTCAATAATAGTTAGTATTCATTCTTTTCTTAGCAATTACATTTCCAACCAGATTCGTGCTTCACTCCGAATACCACCAAATTATGATGCACCCTTCTGATGGGTAATAAGACTACTTTTTGTACTCACTTTGGTCTTTATGAGTTTCAAGTGCTTCCTTTTGGTGTTATAAATGGTCCACCCATGTTTCAGAATGTCATGAATAATGTCATGCCTCCGCTTCTTGGTCGTTGTGTATTAGTTTATTTTGATGACATTCTCATTTTTAGTTCTTCTCTTTTTCAACATCTTTCCCACCTTTCTTCCGTTTTTTAGTTACTTGTTACTCATCAATTGTTTGCTATCAAGTGCTCTTTTGTTGTTCTAGCAATAGAGTTTTTAGGTTTTCTTATTTGTGATGATCGTGTTTGTCTTGATCCTCGTAAGGTCCAGGTTATTCTGGATTGGCCTATGCCTACTAATGTTCATCATGTCCATACGTTTTTGGGTTTAGCTACTCACTTCATCGTTCTGTTCCACGTTTTGCCACTATCGTATGCGCATTTGAAGAGATCCCATTCTTTTTTTGTCGACTTATGATTGTCAGACATCCTTTTATACTCTTCGTCACGTTGTTGCTTTTGCATTTGTCATGTGTTTACCTCAATTTGATCAGAAGTTCATTGACTGATGCTAGTTCTGCTGATTTAGGCGCCTTACTTCGTCACTCCTAGTATGTCATTGCTTATAAGTAACGACGTCTTCACTCTTATGAGCAATGGTTGTTCATGAAAAAGAGCTCCTAGACATTATTTATGCTCTTAGGAAGTGGCGTCATTATCTTTATCATGTTTCTTTTGACATTATTACTAATTGTCAATCCCTCCGTTATCTTTTTACACAACGGGACCTTAGTGATTGTCAATATCATTGGTTACTGTTTTAATAGTCTTTTCATTTTGATATCTTATGTCGACCTGGTCGGTCGAACAACATTGTTGATGCTTTATCTCGTCTTCCCACTTTGTTACATAGCCTTGTTGCTATCATTCCCCCATGGTTTGCCTTCTGCTTATTTTCTTATCTTGATTTTTGTGACATTTATAGTACGGCTCCGCTTCCTTCGTCTCGTCCTCATTAGGTGTATTCCATTGTTGATCATTGTCTTTAGAATTATGGTTCCCTTTGTATTCCCAGTTCCCTTGATGTTCGTTCTAAGTTGTTTTCTGGTGCCCATCCTTCTCCTGTTAGTGGCCATTTTGGTTTTCAGAAGTCTTATACTCATCTTAAGGGCCATTTCTATTGGCCATCCATGAAATCTGAGCTCGCACTTCTTATCCGCATGTGTCTCTTTTGTGCCCATAACAAGTACTCCCATGCCAAGTGTAATAGATCCTAACACCACATTAGGGCAAATACTAACTGATCCACCCAACCTTGCCTACTCCCTGATATAGAGTAAGCCCCTCCTAGCCCAGTGTGAGGACTGGTAGCATGCGGCTGCCAAGTGTCGGCCACGTGTCACTGACGTGGCCGACTGCACGTCGGGACCCAACTGGGGGCCCTGTCCTGCTGACAGGGTGTCCCTAGACTGTGTTAGGCCCGCCATGGCTATGGACCATGCTGGGGCACACTACTCACACTGTCTTGCCCTATTGGTCGTGTACGTTGGACATGACCCTGACTGTGGTATCTGACCTATCTGTGTTCTCTAGGGTTCGGCACTGGTCACGAGCTCGTAACACTCCCTCCCCCTTAAGAACCGTCTTAGTCCTCTAAAACAAAGTCTGGAAAAATCTTGCGAAGGATGCTGCCTCTTTCCCAAGTGGCATTCTCAACAGGTTGATCATTCCACTTGACCAGATATTCTCGGTATCGAGTATGACGAGTCTGCGTCTCTCTACTATCAAGAATCTCCTCTGGTTCATGTGGAGGTTGCTGAGGATCCAATGGGAGAACTAGAACATTGTCCCCTACCAGATTTTCTGATCTAGTTAAGGCTTTTCGTAACTGACTTACATGAAAGACTGGAAAAACCTTGCTGTTGTGTGGGAGTTCTAGTTCATAGGTGACCTCGCCTAGTCTCCTACTGATGGTAAAGGGACCACAATACCTTGGAGACAACTTAGCACACACTCCTGATTTGAGGATTTTAGAGTCAACTGGGACTCTCAAGTAGACTTTCTCACCAGCGGAGAACTGCACATCCCGTCTGTGTGGATCTGCATAATGCCTGGCTCGATTCTGGGACTGCCTGATGCTACGCTTAGCATGTTCTATCATCTGGTTTAGGTCCTCCAAAAAGTTTCTGGCTGCTTCAACTTTTTCTTGTTTAAACCCTACAGCTGTGAGTGAGTGTGGCTGAAAATCGTACATCAGCATAAATGGGCTGCATCCCGTAGCTGAATGTTTGGTATTGTTATAAGCAAACTCTAATATCGAGAGATACTCCTCCCAATTAGTCTGCTTCTTGCTGACGTATGCACGAAGCATATCCTCCAGCACCTGATTTACCCTCTATGTTTGACCGTCCGTCTGTGGATGGTCGGTGGTACTCATATTAAGTTTAGTATGGAGATGATGGAATACTGCCCTCCAAAAATTTCCATTAAACTTACTGTCCCGATCGCTGACTATGCCGAAAGGTAGACCGTACAATTTAAATAGCCCGTCTACAAACAACCTCGCTAACTCTGGAGCTTTAACGGTTGTTTTGGTCGGAATAAAATGAGCCATTTTGGTCAAACGGTCCACTGTGACCCATATAGCGTCATTACCCTTTTGGGTTTTAGGCAGGCCTACTATAAAATCCATGGAGATACTCTCCCATTTACCAGCTGGTATATCTAAGGGCTGCAACAACCCTCCTGCCTTTGAACGCTCTGCTTTGTTTACTTGATATTTCTGGCAACTGGTTACATACTTTTGGACGTCCTTTTTCATACTGGGCCAGAAAAACTGCCTACGAAGAAGCTCATAGGTCTTCTGTATGCCTGGGTGTCCCTAGGACCTGCTGCCTATAGTCCTCTGAATTGGGGACACATACTCTATCTCTATAGAGCAAGTACTCATCCTGAATGGAATACTGTTTCCATTTGAATCCTTGAGTCAACTAACCCTCAACCACTGGGGTTTGCTTGGGTAATATAGGCCCAGAATCCTCAACGTCATCATTTGACGTATACTCGGACTCATCATCATCCTCAACGGAAGCTGCCGTATTCTTGGATGAACTGGCACCAGCCCCGGGAACTGGTTCTGGAGTCTGTAACTGTCTGCTCTGGACTAAGTTCCAGATAGTAGAGAAGAATGCATCATGCTGGCACTTCCCTCTCAAGGACTCGAGTAACTCATTACGAATCTGAGTAAAACTCAACTCGTTTATCATAGGCATTCTGCTAAGGGCACCTATTGTATTGAATTTCCCCCGTCTATATTTGATAGACATATCAAACTCTTGCATCAACTCTGCCCAACGAGCTTTCCGACCTCTAAGCTCAGGTTGATTGCAAAGGTATCTGAGGCTTTCATGGTCTGTCATGACCTCAAAGTTGGCACCATACAAATAATGCCTCCAAGTCTTAAGGGCATGGACTGTAGAAAAGAGTTCCTTTTCATAGGCACTATACCTAGTCTGAGCTGGCTCGAGTTTTTTACTCTCCAACGCAACTGGTCGTCCACCCTGAGTTAGTACAGCACGAACTGCACAGTCGCTAGCATCTGTTCGGACCACAAATGGCTGATTGGGGTCGACGACTTTTAAAACTGGTGCTGTAGCTAAGGCTGTTTTGAGAGCATCAAAGCTCTCCTGCTGTGCGGACTCCCAAATGAACTCCTTTCCCTTCCCCTTAAGAAGATTTGTCATGGGAACTGCTATCTGAGCATATTCCTTGACAAATCGTTTGTAATATCCCGCCAAACCAAGAAAGATCTGAAGTTCCAAAATATTCTGAGGTCTCAGCCAACTGAGTATGGCTTTAACCTTATTTGGGTCCATCTTAATCCCATCTGACGAGATAATGTGACCCAAATATGCTACTTCTTCAACAAAGAATTCACACTTGGATTGTTTAGCATAAAGCTTATGCTTTCTGAGCAGTAGAAACACCTTTCTGAGGTGTTTTAGATGCTCCTTCCTCGTTTTGCTGTAGACGAGGATGTCATCTAAAAATACGACTACAAACTTACCCAAGTATGGTCTGAGGACACTGTTCATCAAGGTCATAAAGGTAGCTGGAGCATTTGTGAGCCCAAATGGCATCACCTTAAACTCATAATGACCGTGACGAGTCCTAAAAGCCGTTTTCGAGACATCTTCCGACTTTATACGGAATTGATGATATCTCGATCTGAGGTCTATTTAACTGAAAAACTTAGCCCCGTCGAGTTGGTCAAACGTCTGCCCGAGGCATAGGATATTTATTCTTTATTGTGACTTTATTGAGGGCTCTGTAATCTACGCAAAGACACATAGACCCCTCTTTCTTTTTCACCAAAAGGACTGGTGAGGCCCATGGTGAACTACTGGTCTGAATTTGGCCTTTCCCAAGATAATCTGTTAACTGACTAGTTATTTCTTCATCCTCTATTTGGCTGACCCGATACGAAGGTTTAGAAACAGGTGTTGTACCTGGTACTAGGTTTATTACATGATCTACCTCTCTGCTAGGTGGCAAACCATGTGGCAAATCTTTAGGAAAAACATCTTTAAATTTAGACAATAAAGTTTCTAATTTATTGATTTTCTGTTGTATAGAACTAGAAATAGAAACTTAAACTGAAAGTCACATAAGAATACCTGATGGTCGTTGTCTCCGATTAGCTGACAGAGCTCTGAACTGCAGACCATAGGACCGTTGGGAACATCGTGCTCCCCATGCAACTGGATCTCTCGGCCTTTATGCTGAAAGCTGAGGGTGTTCTCCTGATAGTTCCTGTGGAGGGAAGGTCCTAAACTGTAGAGCCAATCTCTCCCGAGAACAATGTCTTTGCGATCCAGGTGCATTATCTAAAAGTTTATTTCATCTTGGTACCCCTGAATACCAAGATTTAAGTTACTTACCGTAGTTTCCCAGATTTTTTTATCTTCACCCTTAGCTAATGAAACTATGTACCTATGCTAACTAGGTACTTTTGGAAGTTTAAGCTTTTTAACCAAGGTGTAGTTGATGAAATTATGGGTTGCCCCATCATCCACCATAGCTCTTACTGACTGGTTACCAACTTTCCCGTGCATACGTACTAGGTCATGTGGCCCAAAGCTGAAGGGTCTCGCTAGCATTGCAGAGGTCAGCTGGCAACAGTGTTCATGATCTTCATGATACACTTTGATCTCGGAAGCTGCCGAGTCACTGGGGAAACTTACAGTCTGAACAAGATGAACTTGTTTCTTATCTTTTTTATCTTTTTTAGTGAAAGGCCCCTTGGGACACTGTCTGACTGTGTGTCCCTTGCCCATACACACAAAGCACAAACGTTCTTGTTTGGCTTTCTCAAAATCTTCTGGTTTTAAGGGCTGTATGAGTGAAGGGCATTTCTGAGGAGCTTCACCTTTAACTTTATCTTCTTTCTTTCTTTTTAAAAATTTCTTTTTAAATTGAAAGTCTTTTGGAGGAGGCTGCTCAGAAAGGGGCAGCTGTCTCGCCCTCTTCCTACCCACTGAATCATCATAGATTTGAGCATATCTGAGAGCTTGCTCAAGGGTAGTAGGCGAGTTTCTCTGGACCTCTACTTTATATTCATCTTTGAGGCCACGGAGAAATCCCCTGATTTTCTGATAATCATCCATATTTTTAATCTTTAAAATTGCTTCTTGGTACTACGAGATATATTGGATTAGGGACTTGTCCATTACTGTTCTTTCCTAGGCTTCCCAGGCTCTATCAAGTTCATTTTCTGGTAGGAATTCTCTTAGGAAAGCTTCTTCAAAAGCTTTCCATGACCGGGGAGTCTGCCCAGTCTCCTGGAGATTTAACCACCACTTATGGGCCCTAAGGAAAGACTGGCCTCAATTGCTTGCAAATGGTCAGGGGTCTGTTTAAGAGCATGAATGTTCTTCCATTTGCTGAGGAAGGTTTCTAGAATATCTGCATTTCTATCCTTCTCTTCCCCAATAAAAGTAGGAGGCTTTAAATCTTTAAAAACACAGGGGTGAGACTGCAAAGTCTCACCCGAAACGGATGGAAGTGGAGAAGGGGACAGCTGAGAAGTGGAGGGAAGGCTTCCTTTTGCGGAACTCAAAATCAAGCCTTTGAGTTCAGCGAACGAGTCATCCACATTGGACTTGAAATTGGCTAATGCCAACTTCAGTTCATCCACTTCTGTTACCAAGTGGAGAAATTGCTCCTTGGTAACCAGTTCGTCGAGTTCTTCGGCGAACTGTTCCTGTTCTTCCATTTCCATAGGTTCTTTCCCTTTACTGTAAGCCATTGGGAGGCCATGCAGGGTCTACAGGGTGCACATGATGAGGCACAGGATGGGGCTTGGGTTGATTCAGGGGTTGGTGCACAGGATGATTCAGAGGTTGGTGCACAGGATGATTTAGAGGCTGGTGCACAGGATGAGTCCCAGAGCCCAGAGCATTTGTATTCGGATGCCCAGCTGGCCGACTTGGTTGCCACATTGGATTCAGAGGCCCAGCAGATGCCGAGTGTCAGGGCGCCCCCATCATCTCTTGCCAGCATGCCACACACAGAGTCCCAGCCAGAGCAGCCGCATGGGGTGCCTACAGTTCCTCCAGCTCCTCAGAGGGTGTATGTGCGTCGCACAGCTCCTCCAGTGCCACCGATGCCATTTAGGCCTGCAGCCCCTCCATCGCCGTCCACTTCTGCAGCACCAGGTCTCCATGGCAGGCCACCATCTGTGCCCAGGTTTTCTCTTGCAGCGCCCACATCCACAGTGGCTCCTCCAATGGCAGCACCCACGTCACATCGTCCTCCTTTGGCAGCACCCAGGATGTACCAGTACCGGGCACCACAGCGCCCCTTTCAGTACATATCGCCACTGTACTCGCCTCCTGCACAGCCAGTTCCTCCACCTGCAGCAGCCCCACGGGCACACACTCCACGAGCTCATCCTCCTCGCTCAGTTGCACAGGGAGTTGCCTCTTTTGCTTCCCTATCCCAGCCGGCCTCAGCTTGGGCCCAGCCTAGCCAGCCAGGTGATTTGCATGGGGGTGACGAGGCATTGACAGCTCCTCTTGTCCGCAAGAGACCAGGCAGGCCCAAGGGTGCACCGAACAAGAAAGGCAAGGCACAGAAACTGCCAGGGAGGAGAGGACGACCACGCAGGGCTCTAGGTACAGGTAGAGGTGCAGTATCACAGCCAGTTGGAGCAGGTGTTGTTGGTTTGGCCTGCTTGGGGGCTGATGCGGAGGCTGATTGGGAGGATGAGGATGACGAGTCTTCCCCCTCGGATACACAGCCCATGCCAGTTCCAGACAGGCAGAGATATCGGCTGCGAGAGTCAGCTCGAGGCCTTGAGTTGTCTCCAGAGCATTCGTCTGAGTCAGAGCCAGAGCATTGATTGTGGCTCTGTTGTTTTAGTTTCAGTAGTTTGTCTCTAGCAGACGGTCTACCATTGTACTCAGATGATTTTTCACATTATATACAGTGTTTGGCCTACATTATTTGCTGCACATTGTGCGTATGTCGCTCTGTACATGTGATGCTTTATTTTATGTTGAAGAATTCTATGTGCGTGTCTGAATCCTATTTTCATTTAATTTCGTTTGAAGTGAATGCTAGCTTCACATATATGCACCTACATCATGAGCACAGCAATCACCCCTACACCCCAAACGACATTTCATAAACACATGTAATACATCTGCATTTAAAAAAATTACAGACATTGCATCTTACATGACCAGGCTCGCGTTGCACAAAAAACAACTATGTATATATTCAACCGTTGTATCAGGATAACATCACATATACTGTCATTTTTTTAAGCAGCCATGTAGTTATTTGCTGCACCATAAACTGCCGAAAACTACATAGCAACAGTCCGCCACATACGGGTGGACCTCATCTATTCTAAACATCCCTCACTGATCCTCCACCGACTCCTCGCCCTCGTCTGGTGCATTGTTTTGTCGCTCTTGCTCTGCCTCCCGGTTAGCCCGAGCTGCCTCCTGGTTAGCCCGACGTCTGGCCGCCCTTTCCCTGACCATGATGAGCTGCCGTCGTGTGAAATTCATTCCGATCTGCTCATCCAGATCCAGCTCGACAGCGGGGACAGGATCCACAGCGGGGGCGGGTGGCTCCGGTTCCGGATTTCTCTGTCGAGTCTGTCGCAGCATCTCTCGGATATCTGCCTCTTGCTTCCGATGCCTCTCGTTGTGCCTTCGGATATCTTCCTCAAGCTTTCTCCTGGCTTCGCCCTCGGGCTTCGGTGGTATGCGCTCAGCCATCTCGATCGACCTTCTCCTCACAGCACCTTGATCCTTGAACACCCTCTCACAGCACCCTGGCTCTCAAACAGCCTCTCACAGCCTGTCACCGGCTCTCGCTTGCTCTCTCACTGTCTATCACTAGCCCTCTCACAGCCTCTGAAAATGCCGACCACAATGGCATTGTGAGTGCCTATTTATCCCCACAGCCTGATCGGCCATGTGGATCCCCATCATCCCTCCATGTGCCTCCGTACCTGCCCCCATGTGATGCTCCCCCCTGTGTTGGTCTCCCATTGGGCCCATGGTCTGCTCAGCCACAATGCCCATATGCCTCTGTACTTGCCCCCATGTGATGCTACCCCCCTGTGTTGGTCTCCCATTGGCCCCTCGGTCTGCTCACTCGCAGTGCCCATGTGCCATTGCAACAGTCCCCTGCATCATGTACTGTACCCTCTTTTTTTACACCCAGAACCCCCTTTTTTTACTTTTTTTTGTCCTTTTTTGGTAGTTAATATGCAAAAAAAAATTACTAAAAATATATTAAAAAATAAAAAAAAATATTAAAAATGGTACCGCCCTGGTACCGCGGATCCCAGGGCGGTACCGTACCGGCGGTACCACTGATATGGTACCGGCGGTACCATACCAGCGGTACCAGAGGGTACTATGATATATATGTATATATATATATTTATATATATATATTTTGCGATTCTGGGAGGAGAAACGCGTTTCTCAGAAACGCGGTTTCCGAAACGTCCCCTCCCAGAAATGCGATTCTGTGCAACTATGATTTGTAAAGAGTTCAAATGAATTGGGAAGAATTTATAGTGTATGTAATTGGTTTTTCTTATGCACATTGATGATGTACTCAAATCAATCTTCCTATGGGGAATATTGATCCAGAAAATCCAACCCTAGTTTTTTCATGATTTGACCTTGAATTGATTTAAGAGTCATGAGATGTTGCTCAAGTATGACTAACAATGTTTAGGTTAATGCAAAATGGAGAGATTACACATTAGCCTAGTGATAGTACTCTCAGATTCACTCTCTAAAGCTAATTGCAAATAAAAATTTGTAAAGCTCTTCATTTTTCAGAATAGTTTGTAGAAATCTTACTTGCATGTTTGATTGGGACTTGGCTGCAGGGGTGATGTGATTGCTCAAATTAGACATGGAAGAAACCTTGCATCACGACTGTCTCCATTGTGTCAAATGGTGGAACTCCCTGGTGGCCATCTTGTCACACATGAAAACAACATTGAGGTAGTTTTGTGTACATGATGAGCTATACGAAGTGCACACTGGGAAAAAAGTGTTGCATACTATTTTGGTAACATGTTTGATTTTCTTTACTTGCAACAAGTTAGAAGGTCAATTTCAGAGTAGTACAATAAACAATTTTATGCTAGCAATTATACATTTATTATATTCAATTGCTACTTGAAGAATAAGAAAACACTTATGGGTATTTGTAATTGAATCTCTGCAAATATTTCTTGCAACACGTTTTAAAATAAAGTTCAATTTTTGCAACCAAATTATTGAGCTCATTAGATATTGATCAACCATAGCCTCGTACCACCACCTTTTTCTCCAGGCATGATCCTCATACAAAGTCAATGTTAGAGGATGAGGCAACTATCCCCTTTAGACACCAAGACCGAAGACAAGGTTGTCAACCTCTGAGACCTACCGCCTCAAGAATCTGATGTTAACGGTTATATTCCATCGGTATGTCTATATCCAAATTTCCTATCACATCATCATCATCCCACCATTATGACATTTTTGAAACAGGTATCTCAAGACTTTACTTGATGTTATCATTGTAAATTTTTTGGGTACGTATCTAGAAAGGTGATTCATGGAGCTCCTTATGAGCCCTTCTAATAGTTCTATAGTATGGAAAATTACTTCACTAGCTACATGTAATATATAGCTAAATGTTGTAACAATTTTCTCTAGGAGATATTTTTTCTCCCTTGGTTAGTTATTCACTTTCCATTAGTCTTATAGTAACGACCAACCAGGAGATGACCAAGAACGAGATAGAAATGGATACACAGGAGAGACTAGTGGAGATCAAACCACTCAACCAACTAGAGAAGAATCTCCCAAGAGGAGCAATATCTTACCCCCGAGCCATGACTGGTGAAAGCATAATGAAAAAAAGGACACATGTAACTTAGAACTGAAAATCTAGCATCATGGAGGGCATGTCTCTACCACTATAAAGGTTTGGTGATCTGTGCATGTGCTTCATGCAACCCTCATGCAATCCAGTTTAACTCCAGTTACAATTCCCATGTGCAATCATCATGCATACTCCTGTCACAAGCCATGCACTGCTTTACATGTCTCAATGGAGTTTGAGTCCTCACATATCAATTAAGTACCCAGGGGGCCTATAAGATCTCACTTAACAATATGTCACCGAAGGTCTCACTGCCTTACCTGACTAGGTAAGGACGTAACACTTCTACACCTTATGGTTCTCCAAAGACATTAATAGAACTCTCTCTCTCTCTCTCTCTCTCTCTCTCTCTCTCTCTCTCTCTCTCTCTCTCTCTCTCTCTGGACAACAGGGGCCTGTGCCTGCTCCTAACCCTAGTCCCTCCCTATCCCCGGTTCGTATTCCTACGGCTTATCCTTCCTCAGATATCACCGATCTTCATACCCTATCCGTCCCTCTTACTCCCTTTTTTTCTATGATGGACTATTCTAGCACCAAGGTCTTTGAAAACTTTCTTGCCTGTGAACTGAAATCACTTAAAGCTGAGGTTCAATCCCGACATCCAAAATGCATTAAAGGAAGCAAGTAATTTCTTGAACACTACGCTGTCCCATCATAGCAATGGAATCGATAAAGTTTGGCGTCCAAAAAAAGATATTACCATGCTTGTCATTCGTTTTACATCGTTGGAAGAACGCAGATCAGTACTCCGTCTTAAATCCAAACTCAAGGGTACCAAAATTTACTTGGATGATGACCTTACCTTTATTCAGGTGGAAGAACGTCGAAGAGCTTTTCATGAAGCTCGTGAGTAGGGCAAAATTGCTATTTGTAGAGATGGACAAGTTAAATACATTGATGGCAAGTCATACTAGGTAGCCAGGGGCCCCGGGCATGGGAACGCCCCGGGCCCCCATCCATCACCTTCTCCATTGCGTATAGGTGTTTGGAATTGTAATGGGATACACTCATCTTTGACAACTGGTGATCTTTTGAACTTCATTACACATGGAGACATTCTATTTTTCACTGACACAGATGAGAGCTCCTTGAGGGGACTACCGAAATTTTATGGATTTAGATGGTATTCAGCATTTAGGGCAGAGACACGGATCATGAGTAGCAGAGGTTCCGGTGGGGTTGCATGTCTATATCAGGAATCTTTACAGCCGGTCCTTTAGTCAGTCAGCCAAGATGAGCATGCGTGCTATCTTTGGATTCGCCTCATTGGTCAAAGCCTTGGATTGGACAGGGATACTTTTATAGCCATTTGTTACTTTCCTCCTGAGACATTTACTTTTGCTGATTGTACAGATTCTCCATATGCGGATCTTTCTTCCGATATCCTCCGTTTTTTAGAGCATGGTCATATTATATTGACTGGTGATTTTAATGGCAGAACAACCTCCTGTCAGCCAGTATTTCATGACATTGCAGACTCACTTCGCATACAGGCCCTTGATGATGTGGATATGGGTATTATCGAGACTTCTGCTGATGTTGCCGGTCCAGTCACGACCTATGGTGAGTACCTACTTCATCTGGGAGCAGCTCATGAGTTAGCCATTTTTAATGGCCTCTCATGCTGGCCCAATTCTGGTGCCTTCACGTGCCACCTCATAGTGGCGGTCATAGTGTGGTGGATTATCTCATTAGATCCCCCCTTCTTATCTCTCTCATCTCTGATTTTCACATCTCTTCCACTACATTGTCCGACCATTCACGCCTATCTTTCTGCCTTGGGCATATTGCACAATCCAATATATATCCTACTCCTGTTACTACTCCTAAGCGTGCACCTATATACCGTTTTGATCCCATCCTCATTCCTCTATACTAGGAATCTCTCACAGCCTTACTTCATCACTTCTCTACTGACACTTCACTGGAGGATCGAGCTACTTTCCTCACTAATGCTCTTCATACGGCAGCCACACTTTCTTTCCCTTCCCATCGACCTCCAACCAACTCTCTTTCACATAAAACCCGTGCTCCTATACAACCTTGGTATGACTCTGACTGCCTTTTCCTTCATCAAAAAGTTATCCAGTGTCAATCCCCCTATCTCCTCCATGATATCCTGCACCCATACCGAAGAATCCTCCACAATAAAAAAACGCACTTATAATACAAATAAAGGAAAAAAGCTTATTAATCTTCTTTCCAGTTCCTCTATTGGTGCTTTTTGGCATGCCTTTATCCCTCGCTGTCCACCCCCCTCATTGACTGATCTCCATATCTGGAGTGAGTATGCCACGACTTTATATACCTTACCTGCTGATACCCCCATTGTTATCTCTCCTCGTCCCTCTGAGTTTTCGTTCTTCACTGCTGTTATGGTTCTCGTAGCCATTAAGAAGTTAAGAACTCGTCGCGCCTGTGACATTGATGACCTAGAACCTGAACTCCTCCCCCATGCTCTGACACACTTGCACCGGTGCTATCCACTCTCCTTAACCAAGCAGTTATTCACGGTTCACCCCATCGATAAGAGTGGGGATCCCATGAAACTTGATAACTACCGCACTATCACGATCAGACATATCATTGCTAAATTCTATGGCACCATTCTACAGTCAACAGTGAGTACAGAGGCAGAGACTCGGAGACTTCATGCTTTGGGACAACAGGCTGGTTTTCGGACACACTACTCTACTACATACCACATCCTCACACTCTGATCTATCATTGAGCAGGCCAGACATAGACGAGAGTGAGTTTCTTGCTGCTTTGTGGACTTCAGGAAAGCTTTTGACTTAGTTCCACACCATTTACTCATCCAGAGGCTCAGAGACTTAGGCTTTTCCATGGATGCCATTTTGGCTATGATGGCATTATATGAGAGAGTTTTGGATTGTTTTAGAGACACATTAGTCATTTTTGACCTAGTATGGAGCACCATTGGGGTGAAACAAGGGTGTTCCCTTTCACCTACGCTTTTTGGCTTATATATTGATGAGCTTGATAGGATGGTGGGATTGGCTGTAGTCTAGGTGACATACTTATTGCTATACTGTTATATGTTGATGACGTGGCTTTAGTCTCACCGCTTAGAGAGGGACTCCTTATACTTATTTGGGTGTGCTATTCAGTGGTCCGATTTTTAGTATGCGGCAGGCAGCCTCAGATCGCCTTGGGAAGGGTCGTGCTTCCCTCGTCTAGCTTGAGAGATTTTGTTTCAAGAGTTATATTCATGATGCTCCCAGTAAGTGTCGTCTCTTCAACACTATGGTCACTCCTACAACATTATATGCGGCAGAGGCTTGGTGTACAGGTATTACCTCCTCGGATTGATCCCGTATATCTCGACTCCAGGCCTCATGCTATCTCGGATGATTAGGGCTAAGCCCTTAGTCCCACACCAGATTATCACTGTCGAGTTTGCTGTTCCTCCTATTTTCTAGTAGGTGGTCAGTGGTCACTATGAGGCTTGAGCATTCATGTGGTTGGTGTGCATGAGGTTTTAGATTGTTTTTTTTCTAGGTCTAGGGGTTAGGGTTTAGTGATTTAGGGTAGGTCTTAGGCGTCCATTGGCATTACGGTTTAGGTCTTAGGCGGCTCTCGGCTTGTTTTAGCTCCCTTTTTCGACCTATCCACTTTCCATTGAGTTTTGAACCTTTTGTATAGCATCTTGAGGGCTTCTATAGCCGTGCTTGTGGTAGGACGAGGCGTGTGGTCGAAGGTGGATCGAGGCGTGTGGACGAGGCATGTGGTTGAAGGTGGATCTCTTGGAGGGAGACACTGTAGTTTTTACAGGTTCAGGTGCATGCAAATGGCATTGCTTGTTTTGTGATGCCACTTTGCTACCTTTTGTAGCATGAAGACAAGGATCAGAGCCCACGTGCTTGGACCATGTATGGCAGTTTTTGCACCTGAGCGAGAGCTCCTATTGAGCACATATGGAGTAGCAGTAGCAGTAGCGACTGGGTGGGCAGTTGGGTTCTATTGGCACAAGATCATGGGTTGGCAGTAGTGGTGCAAGGCCAGGGCTATCACAGACTTCCACAGAGCCAGGCCCGTCATGGCCACCATTAGTAGCAGCAGCAGGGCCATCATCTACAGGAGAAGCTTTTACATCAGGGGAGTCAGTTGGGGGAGGGCCTACTTAGGGTAGTGGCCCAGGTTCAATAGAGGCGGTCAGTCCCTATGTCAACTATGGGAGGTGTGAGAGAGCACACGATGGAGCACACGCACGCCCTAGAGTTAGGCCACGACCACATGCACTTACACAGCACAGGGCGAACAGATTTCGACAGACCACAATGAATGCAAGGTGGCAGCAGACGCACCGTGAGGTAGCCACTAGACTTACATGCCAATTTTTTTTATAGTGGATACCTTTCATTTGCCTTGGCCAACACCCCACTATCTTCCATGATATGATGAGGGAGGTTGTAGCCTGTGATGCCACTTAGAGACCGGCCACACGTGATGCAGATGGTTAGGGACACAGCCGCACATACTCGAGGAGGATTCCTTATCTTCCTACTCGTCTACCAGTGATAGCGATGAGGAGGAATCACCATATGATCATGATGCCTCCGAGTCATAGAGATTCATCGTTTTATCTTGTGTCGCATGATTCTATGAGTCCATTTTCCATCTATCATATTCATGTACTTGGCGATTGGCCCACTCATTGTATATATCAAAGCTTTATTGTTTATGACATTAGGCATATTGATCATTCTCATGAGGCATGTGGGGAATGTGGATCAATTTCCATGTTTTTGGACCATATACACTTAGCACTATAGTCTGCACTATGTGATTGCCTCCAAGTTTCAGTTTTGGTATGTAGCTTGCTGGAGCCTACATGCTTTGTTCAATTACTGAATGGACTTCAATGTAATATGCTTTGTTCAGTTAGTAGTATTTACAAGTTAGTAGTTATTGTGCTTTGCAATGTGTTTAAATTTTTTTTACATCCCTACATGTTGTTTTTTCCCACCCTACTTGCGTGATCTCTGGTGGTACTCCTTGGAGCATGAGGACAGAATGGGTTTCGTTTACCTCGTCCGCCTTTCTCTCGTATAGGACCGCAAGGGAATCTCGTTCGTGGATCATTCGTGTTCGCGAACCGTTCGTGTTTGCGAACCGTTGGTCTTCGTCTTCATTGACTTTTGTGTTCGCGAAACTCTTCGTGTTTCGTGTCTCCAGATGTTCGAGTTCGCGAACATGTTCTTCAGGCGAGGGGCCATAAGCTAGCAAGGCTTTGTATTCAGAAACGCTTTGTTTCTTCAGCTCCCTCTCAAAGCATGGTAGCTTTATGATCCCGAGACTGCTCCTTTGCCTCTCAAAGAGTCCTTTGTCCAGAGCCTTTGTGAAGATATCAGCAACCATATCTTTCGTTCCGATGAAGGTGGTCTACATCATCTTCTTCCCAATCAGATCCCTGATCAAGTGATACTTGATCGCAATGTGCTTCGTCCAGGAATGGAACACGGGATCCTTCGTGAGGTGTATTGCAGAGGTGTTGTCCATCTGCAAGACCAGTGGCTCGTTCCTTGTTTCACCCAATTCGTCCAGGAACTGCCTTAGCCAAATTATTTCGTTGGCCATCTTTGCTGCTGCTACGTACTCTGCTTCGCAGGACGACTGGGCTACAATGGTCTGCTTCTTGCTGACCCAGAGAACTGCTGCTTCTGATGCGATGGTGCATCCTCCTGAAACGCTTTTACAGTCGTCCCTGAGAGATGCCCAGCTAGCATCGCTGTAGGAAAGTATCCTGAGACCTGCACCACGACAATAACACAAGCCATAATCCCTCGTTAATTGAAGATATTGCAAAATTTGTTTCGCAATCTTCCAATGTGTCAAGCCTGGATTCGTGCAGAATTGGCTCATCCTGAATACTGCATAAGCAATATTAGGATGTGTGTTGTCTGCAAGGTACATCAGTGAACCTATCAGCCTTCTGTAGGCAGTGAGCTGCATTTGTTCTCTTTCTTCCTCAGTCTTTGGACAGTCGTCATTTGTTAGCACCGTTCTTGCGAGCATTGGAGTGTTCGCTCCTTTGCAGTTCAACATCTTAAAGTCCTCTAGGATCTTCTGGGTGTATCTGGACTGGTGAAGGTATAAGTCGTCCACATATACAGCCACTATGATGATCTACCCATCTGTAACTTTGACATACACATTGGAGTCAGCCAATAGAGGCTTGAATCCCAATGATTTCAGGGCCTGATCCTTCTTCTTGTACCATTGTCGGGCTAATTGCTTCAGACCGTAGATGCTTCTATGCATTCTGCATACATAGTCAGGAAGTGAATTCGAGACAAATTCTGGGGTTTGATCCATGTAGACCTCTTTGTCTAATTTACCATGCAAGAAGGCTGTCTTCTCGTCCACAATGTGGATCCTGAGGTCATAAGCTGCTGCATATGCGAACAACAGACGTAGGGACAAATGTTTGATGACAAGAGAGAAGGTTTCAGAATAGTCAATACCGTATCTCTGAGAGAAACCCTTCGCTAGACTTGTATTTCGTCACACTCTCGTCTGGTCCATATTTGTAGTGGGTTTCTTTCCTCGCCTATCCTCAACCCAAGATCTAATCAATCTAGCATCAAGGAGATGAAGTTAGTTGTCACGCGTAGGTTTGTTCCCATGAGAGCGATAGTATAGTTCAGATTTCAACATGAATGGAGGATCCAACACTAACATCCATTAACACTAAGCATTAACACTACATCCATTAACCCTACTTCCATTAACCCTAAATCCACAACAATGATAGAAACTTACTCTTTCTTTCTCTCCCTCTCTCTCTCTCTCACAAAAAGCATAAAAAATAGCAATCCCAATAATGATCAAATCCAACAATTAGCAAAATCCAAAGAAAGCATAAGAAATGGAGGAAGAGAGAGGAAGAGCAAGGACATTCATCAATCCATTTCTAAAGAGAACCAATCTGCTTTATTGAAATGAGGAAATGAACTCAGGATCGGGTTTTAAGAATATTTCGAGATTTCTTTTTCATACTATTTCTGGTCATCTTTTGAATATTCTACGATCATCAATCTTCCTACAATGAATCATATAGAACATGGAAGATCAAAATTTTAGTTATTAGGCATTTTTTCACTTCACCTTTTCCATAGTGTTGCATATCTTTTTGAGGATTCCCTTCCATCAATGTTTTCCTATGTTAGTTTGTCCTTTGATAATAAAAAATGTTAATTCTTACAAGGAAGTTAAATAGCTTAATTGCTTAATTGACCGTTTCCATGACTATTCCATTGAAATTCTTCAACAGGTTCTAACCATATCAATGATGGTTGCGAGCATATCATTGAGATTTTTGAAAATTTGCATAGGTTGATTGGATACATAGGCAAACACAGATTTTTCACTTGATATTTGAGATGAGGCATTGACACAAAATTCATGTCATATGACCCAATAGTTTAACCTAGAAGTTGTTGAGGTGTGAAAGTGAAAGTATTGTTTTACATTTTTTGCACTTAGCATAGGAAAAGTGTAGATCTAGTTCACTTATGTAAAACCTATGTAAAGCCACAACCTTAGTTAAAGTACTTAGACCCCATGGAACTGGCGGCCTGCTTTATTAACATTGAAAGAAAAAGTACCTGGGGGCTCCATTCAGCCTAAGATATGTCGTTTTGCAGCACATCCGAATGAGTCCCCCGGACTTTCTGTTGGTCGCACAAGTTGAGCTCTTTGAGCTTGGAATCGGCACTCGGCTCCTTCTTTGATGTAGAAGCTGCAGGCAATGTGGCTCCGTTTGATCCTGTGTCTCATCTCGAATTGATCTCCTAGCACAGCTCTGACGACACAAGGTCCTTTGCCATTCGGTAACCGCGAACTTCGCGTGCACCTGAAATTTCACAGGCATGCATCTTTGCACACTCCTATGAGCACACAAGAAGGGGTGTTAATTTTAGTTTTATTAGGCAAAAAAAAAATTACCGTCTTTATGGGACATCCCAGGCTGCCCGGGCGCCACATTGTTTGTGGCTGCCCAGGCACCCAAATTTAAAAAAAAAAGGAAAGCCAAGGGTGCGCTGAGGCACGATTTGCCACGTCAGAAACTAGTGGATAGTAGTTGCTTTAGATGCCTAGATCATGCCTTAGTCCGTGCGTCCAAGTAGCCATTTGAGCCCGTTTTTGACAAATGCATTGGCTTAGTGTGTGTACTCAAGAGTTGGCTGTTGTCGGAGCTCATTGTAGTGACTAATTTTTTAATACATAAGTAGTACAAAGAAGTAAATCATGTGAAATGCAGGAGAAATCACTGTTTTCTAGTTCTGTAACAGTTCTTTTGGATAATAGTTGCCATTCTTAAAATAGGCTGCTTCTTTCTAAGAGACCCAATTTTGAACCATGAATTCTTCTGATTTTGAAAAGGCGCGAAACCGTGTCAGATTGTCCTAGTGTATTTGTACAATGCATGTGGGTGTGTTTCCTCTGGCCCCAATGTGTCATATCACAAATGCATGCTCTAATTTTTAGGACAATGCAATTTTCCCTGCTTATTAAGAGATAATCTTCAAGAAAGGAGGTACATGCAGGCGGTTGTGTAAGCGAAACTGGTTATGCAAGGACCAAATATATGAGTTGGATAAGAACCCCTCTGAGGGTTCATTTGATGTGTTGTTTTCTTGTAATGATGGTCTCACGGATTCTGGCCTTTTGCATAATAGTATGTGTTTTTAGTTCAGATTCAACAATCATAGCACAATCAAGTGCTTCCAAGTAAAAGTGGGAAAACAGCTCTTCACTAAAAACCATAAATTTTCTTTCCACAAATCAAGTCTTTTTGTCATTCCCATGCTGTGATTTTACTATGTTGTTGAAAGAAATCACCAGATTACTTTGTCATTCTGATCATGCTTTTTATGGAATCAGAAATTTATCTTGTTTTTCTATATCCATATTCTCAGATACTAAATTAAAGATTGTGCTTAGGCATGTAGAAATAAGACAGATCTTAGGAACAGACTCAAGCGGAGCTTTGTAACTGCTACTTATTCAGATTCAACTTTTTGTATAACAGGTAAATCAGGTTCTAGTCAACCTAATACAAGCTGGAAACTACAATATCCGTCATTTTGAGTCAGGGAATCCTTTGGCTGACATGGAAATAAGTAAGTTCGTTTTTTGGTAGGTCATAGTAGGTAAGTTGCAATGTGTGGATCACCTAGAATGCTTAGGGGATCCATACATGTGGATGAGGTGCTCATCAATCACCTGCTAATACAGTTACAAATGGGGAGGGAGTTTGTTTTGTTTTTGAATCCAATTTTGAATATTTAGAACACCAACTTCTTTGCTCTTCCTAAGTTTGTGTTTTCTGGAGAATATTGCAGAAGCAGAACCTTACATGTATCATTTCTACAGGAGAAGAAAACAGATTTCTTGTTTTCCTTCTGGGTGTTTGTAAGCAGTGTTTACCTGAATGGTGTTCGTGGCATTACTTGATCAGACTCACATGCTGGCTTTGGGGACAAATTTTACCAAAATGTTGGTTCAAGTATGTGGAGCTCCAATAGTGGTTACAAAAGATCTATAGCAACTATTGTTTTGTTAGATTCAGGCATACAAATATGTTGAAGGGCGTAAGCCCTGGTCATTTTCAGCTACATCTTTCCAGAGGAAAGTGAAGGATTAGCTTTGCATTAGTTGGAGAAAGGAATGCTTTTTACCAAACTGTTTAATGCGAAAAAAATTCTCATGTGAATGATATTTCAAATTATTTTAGGTATTTATCATGTTGATACTCCAAAACCTATGTTCAATAATTGGCAGTTTCATCATTGGTCAGCATATAATCAGGTTATGGAGAGGCTGATGCCAGAGAACAATATTTACATGTCTATTGGTTAACCATCTGGTTTTTGTCTTCACTCTTTCACCAAGAGACTCACTTGTACTGCTTAAATATTGTCTCAAGGTGTTGCTTAGATATAGCACTCTCATAGAACTGATAGGTGATTTTTTCTGCAAGATTCATGGATGTGCCCTTTGTTAACATTCTTGGATGGAACTTAAAATTCTGTCTTCTACCAGTATACGTGGGCTCCACATATTTCTGGAGTAAATTTGTGTGACATTATGCCTAATAAATTGTGTTTATAAGCACATTGCAGGAAATAATGGCTGGTGCTTTTATCTCGCCTCTAACATATGGCTCGATGAGATGACTCATCATTATATCCTTACAATGTGCCTCTAAACATACATTATCTACTCCATAATTTATAACAAAATTCTTTATAACCTATACAACAATATGTACCCTTTTCTTATTCATGTCCTGGTAGTTTCTGAAATGCTATAAACCATTATACAGCAAAAGACAAGCTTTTTATTTGAACTATCTTCAATAGCATGTTCATCTTGTGCAATCAGTAATCCTGAATGTAAACATAATCTGGTGATGGGAGCAATACTGGCACAGCACACAGGGACCATAGATGCTCGTATGTAGCAAATTGCCTTTATCGACATAACATATATAATCAAAGAAGAGAGCTACTGCTTGCAAAAACCTCATTAATCGTCAATTGGATAAAGCTTATTCTTATGCCATTGTATTGCTCCTTTGAAGCACAATAGCTTCCAGAATTGGAGTCTTCCAGGGATTGAAATGGGGAAATCCCTGCTTATGAATGCCACCTTGTGTAACATTAGATGTGTTCCATAATATAGTGCTTATTCCATGGGTACTTTCGGAACCATCAACCTTCATGGTTTATCTTGTGTACCACACTATATCACTGATGTATTTGCCATAATGTTGTGATTGACTTAGGCTGAAAATTTCATTCATATCATATATAAAGACTATCCAAGGCATGACTCAAGGAGGCGTTATTTTTGGTTGTCAATTTTTTGTTTTGCAAGAGACTTTCGTTTCTTTGGTGTTGACATGGAACATGTCATATAGGATGCAATGCACTGTGTACTTAGGCAACATATATCTAGATCAAAAGAAATGTCCAAGTGTATGGTACTAAAAACATTGATGAGCTTTATCTTGTATTGTCAAATATTCTTCCATTATTTGGAGCAATTATTCATTGGTTAGCTTGGCATCCAAAGTTTCTTTGGTCCCAAATTCAAGCCCCCTTTTGGAAACCAAGATGCACTTTATGGAAAGTAAATAATTTTATAAAATCATTGTAAGGCATATAATAGTAATTGCAATTATTTTGTTTAATATACATGAGCTTTCATCTCCTACATCCAAGATGAATATGACAAAATAAGGAAAAAAATTTATGACCTAAAAAAAAATGAAACATGTATTTTACTCTAAAATTTTCCGAATAAATTATGTATTTTGACTTACTAACGTGTACCAATTGGTTGAATATGCTTACAAATATTGTTGAGTATAAATCTATCCATGTGCCTAAATCTAGATAGTATATTGTTGTGATCTTATTTCCACAAGCTCTCATTGTTTTATTAAATAGCCCTAAAAGCCAATTACAATGAAAATAATGCCCAATTTCATCAAATGATGCTTTACCACTATATATTGCTTCTTAACGTGGATATAAGAGCTAAATAAGTTTACATCTATATCTATGTTTAGAATGTGGGGGACAAATTTTAGTATTTAGAGTATTGTTAATAGTTTCTTGTTAATGGTTATATTCATACAATATAGCACAATTTTGTTGTTTTCAACAATTATTTCACACCAATTTTTCGAATTCCATTTATGTTTTCAATTTTTTAATATATTTTTTAATGGAGATTAGAGAATCACTCCAAGTCCAAAAGAAGCTTGTACAACACAAGTGTTTGGACTCTCATGTTGTAATCTGAAAGACTTGAATAACAACATTTTGAGTGCTCCAACCTCATAGGGAAGAAACTAATACCTGTAAGTGATGTAAAACATCACGGAAGTAAATAATTTGCATGAATGGTTTCTCATCAATGAGGATATATGTTGGCAATCATATCTATAAAGATATTTGTACGAGTGAAAATCATTAAGCTGGCATATATTATATAAGTATTGCTTATAGTGACATGTTGAAACCATAATTTTGACAGGAATGAAATCCTTCTCGCCATTGATTTTATCCGCTTCAAACACATGATGAAGTAAAATGCTAAGTGACCTAGAAGAAGTTTCCAATATATGGCCTGTTGCCAAGGTCTGTCTCACTTCCTGATATGTAGTAGTGATGTACATAGTGATCATAAGAAATGAGATGATGGGTACACCAGGTTTTGGTAGCAGGACGTGTGCATAGACCTTACCTTTATACTATACGTGTTTCTTCTGGTTGTTTTGTTTTAAATGAGTGAATTACCCCCTTTGGAACTGACAAGATAGTTCAGTCAATTATTATGTTTCAAAGGGTTGAGAGTTTGTGAAATAACCATGTGCTGCTGAAGATACACACACAGTCACGATCAGCAATCAGATCAAATTTTCCCTCCATATCTTATTATTCACCGAGCACGCCGCAATCTTCCCTGAGATCGATGTGTGACATGTACACGCTTACGGCAGAGAATCGAGATCCTACTCGCTTTTCAGCTCGCCACCCTACAGCTGGCTACATCGTATATTTATCACAGCTGAGCACTGAGCAGTGAGCACCGAACTTGCACAGCCTTCAATCCACATTGAATCCTCCTCATCGAGAGGCCATTCATCTGTAATCCAACATTCATGTGGGCGCGTGCATGGACTGAAGCGAAAACACGATCAAATCAGATTCAATCCGCATTGAATCCTCCTCATCGAGAGCTTAATGATCACATTAATCCGTAATCCAACATTCATGTGGGCGCGTGCATGGATTGAAGCGAAAACACGATCAAATCAGAAATTGCGAGCAGAGATGTAGAGACGAGTGATGTGGAGATGCATGCGTGAGGCGGCAGGCTCAGGCTGCGACGTGATCGGGAGATAGATATGGCAGTCGTCGCATGGTTGCATCTGCAATCACAAATAATTTCACGTGCTTTTGTGCATGACTTATGGAACTGGCTTTAATTATTAAGCATGAAATTTTCGGTCTTTCACACATGGGTCATGCCCATAAATGAGCCAACCTCATTTTATGATTTTAGTGACACGAACATACATGACAATTGAAATCTTTTCTTCCAATTTCCAAAGTTCACACCTCTCAAAGTTCAAAGTTCAAACTCCAGGTTGGGTTTGCTTTGAACAAGGCATGCTAGAGCATGCACCTCATGACTAGTCATGTTACGTTTAAGCCCCAAGCCCTAAGGCTACTTCTTAGTTTTGATGCAAAGTAGTAAGTCATCCTTGGACAATGTTGCTCAAGGATGACATTTATGAGCATGGTTAGTTTGATAATCCAAATCCTACTTCTTTGAAATTGTTCTAAGTTGCAATAAGCTTTTTCTGTGTTATTCAAAGATTAAATGTTTTTTTTTTTTTTTTGCTTTGAGCTTAAATCTATGTGCAACATGCTTGTTGTCCCAATTCAAATCACCTTGGTATTTCTCAAAACCCTCAAACTATTGTTGTTATGCATTCCTTTCCATTCGCACCCACAATTTACTTGAGATCTTACTTTCCAACTTGATGTACAATGTATATTTGTGCATACAAAGAAAGTAATTAGAACGTTACAATGAATGAAAAACTTTATTTGCAAAATCTTGGAATTTCATTTTATTGATGTAAGTGTTTGGGAATACCATCACATGCCCTTACATGTGTAGACGTCCATTTTCTTAACCCTACGCCATTATATTTGATCATACCCGTAATCTCCCAACTTCCCTTATTGCTTCTCATTTTGTTGTTAGTTTGTGTGCTTCAAAGCCCGACTTTGTACTTCCTCCGGCCAATGGATCTTCTCCCACACAGTCGACCTCAATTCCCATGATAGATATTCAAATTCCTATATCTAATGCTTAAATGGTTACACAGGTTATTGTTGCAATTTTCTTAGACTCTCTACTACCATGCAACGGACTTGCAATGAAAAAAGAAATTAGTAGGTGTAAAAACATCGTTAGAAGTATTATAACCCAACTATAGGCTGAGTTCATGACTTACTAGTCCTTTCGATGAGAACTATGAATTTGTGCTTTAGGGGAAGCACCTAGCTTGGCCTCCTTGCATAGCGTGTCTTTATTTTTAGGTGTGTCAACTTGTTATTTGGATATGGTATGGCATCCTCACATGGCTAGCTTATTCAAGCTATTGTAGCTCAACCTTGCCTCCCTAAGTGGTGTGCCATGTGGATGTCACTATACAAAAATTATGATTTGCAATATTCATTTGCAACCCAAATTTCAACTTTTTTATGAGTCACTATGTGACAGTTAATTAAACTGTCACTATGTGACAATTTAATTAAATGTTCTGCCATGCTATGCCTATAATAGTGACATTATATTTGACGCAATCAATGTCACTATAGATGGTGCATAGCAACATTGTAAGATTAATTTGCAAAACTCAATATCAACATTTATGAATGTCACAATAGCTCTAGGTTACAAAAAACATAGTGTCACTACATGCACCATGTTTTTAGCAACATTGGAAGTGCATTTGAATTTAATTAGTGTCAAAAATGGTTGTCACTAAGTGAACATATAGAATTTCAAATATCTTGAGTTTGGTCATTTAAATGTCATAAAATGTGTTTAGAATTATTTGTATTTGATATATGGGTGGGGCCCTTTTGTAATTTTGTATTGAAATCACTTCAGTGCTAACATTTTCAAAGTTGGTTGCTAAAAGATTGAATGTGACTTCTGTCATTATGTTTTGTTCAATATTAATAGGCGTAGTCAAAGGAGGACAATTATAAAAAAAACAAAAAGTACATAGAGTAGAAACTCGAGTCTTTCCA